>JBBPDC010000001.1:39824611-39836971 GCA_037974485.1 Hemigrammopetersius urotaenia
TTAGATCCTTAAGACACATCAGCTTAATCAATGTTATTCTCTTCACTTGCTAATTATTTTACTGTTGTGGCTACCCTCCTCCACTGCTGTGTGTGTGGAATTTTGACAAAGTATATAAATACTATACATATACTTTATGCCATTTATACTTCTCTTAAAATTGATGAAATGTCTAAAATGTAGCAGAAAAACATGTGCGTAGATGTTTTATATGTATATTTTTTGTGATTTCATGATGAACTGCATTGTGTGCTGAAGTGTCAATTAGTGTGAAGGTTTTGTGTACCTTTCATGTAAGTTAGACAATGTAAATTAAATTGAAAATGTATTCAGTTTACTTGAAGTGACTAAACACAGTGGTGGCAAATACAGATGGAGTTGCTTCCTCCTTGGGTGACGCAGCACTCTGCAGCCCTCCCAGCATGTGCAGGGCTGTTAGCATGGCTCAGAGCCAGTTTGCCTTATTGGGAGTAGGTGGCAGGGACCTACTGTGACCAGAGGCCAGGGGTCAGCATCATTGGTGAGGTCAGAAGGAGGAAGAAGCTTCCGCTGCCTGCTGGCTCTGGGTGTGAAGGAGGGGAAAACTGAAGGGTGAAAGATGGCCCTGGAGAACCTGAGCCAAGCCGTGAAAGTTTAAACAAATATGAAGGGAGAGAGTCACCCTGGTGGTCCTGCACTGTTCCCCCAGCTGATGTTTTCTCTTTGGAGTAGCCTTGTTTTGAAAGCCAGAGATAGAGCCCCCTCAGTGCCAGCGTGAGCCGTAATGAGTGACTCATCATCCTCATGCTGTACTAGAGCAACATTACTGATCTAAGGCACATTTGTTACTAACACATACCTGCATTTACCACCATGTGAGAAAAGCCTTCTTGTAAACATTGCCTTATTATACCATTTGGCATATGCTTGAAAAATGTGACACGTTTTCAGTTTGTGGAAAATTTATACCAGGGCTAGTATTAAATATGCCATCTTAGAGGGTGGTATGAGTGGTATGTGTATTATAGCTTCGTGTGTTTGTGTTCTGTATAATATGTGTTCTATGAGAGCCATGTGTAACTAATTCTTGGGTTTTAAAGAGCAGACACTAGATGCTGATAAACAGACCAGTGAGAGGAGAGACCATGTGATTTGTAGCTTTAATTTTGGAAAGTTACTGATGAAGATGACCTGCTACAGTACAAATTATGAATGCCATTAATGTCCAGCTGTATGCTGCTGAAAAATATAATAAGGGTTGAAGCTGCCTCCATTTATATTGTGATAGGCTGTTAGTGTTTAGTCATTAATTGTAGTCACATTTAGCAAAAGTATCTGTTACTCATTAGAGCTGTAATTTAGAGCTGTAATAATGACAGCACTGTTTAAATATTGGAATGCAGCACACCTACTGTTAAATAGAACACTTTATACCTCACCAATTCAATTCAGCATACATTCCTTAAAACTTTGAGCACACAAACAAATTGTGTGCCTCACATAGATAGGGGGTGTAGAGAATGGGATACTGTGAAAACAAAATTTATTGCAGAAATCAGGGAGAAAAAAGAATATGCCGCAATGAATGATGCCAGGAACCACATAGGCTTGAACAGGCAGACTGGAAATACAGGTTTTACTAAGACACAGTCCACACCAAAGAGGCTTTCCCAGGACCAGTGGCCTGCCCAACACCTCACTGACACAGTTCACACCAGCGAGGCTATGTCGCAGGACTAGTGCAATGTTCAAACTCCTCCCCGACATGTGGGCCTACACCAAAAAGCCACCCAAGGCGCCACCAGCTCACAGATGGGCAGGGCCTTGAATCCCTCAGGAGGCGCCCATCTGATGAGAGGGCCCAGCAATCCTGCGTGGCTCATAAAAAGGCCCTCATCTTTGGGGCAACCACTCCACCTGATGAGGCCCACCAAGTGAGGAGGCCCCAAAACCACACAGACCTTTATCCATTACATTACATTCATTAGGCAGATTCTTCAATTCAAGGTGACTTACAATATGAGGAAAAATTCAACAGTGTGAGAACTAGAGGAGTGCTAAGTACTAAGTGCTAAATCTTTATGTAATGCAAGAAGGAGAACAGATGGTTCTTGGTGGTTCTCCAGGTGGTTTTTGAAGATTCTTCTGCTCTTGTTGGCTTAACCAATTTATTCCACCAGGGGGTAACCACAGTAGAGAAGAGTCTAGACTGGGTTTGCCTTGTGCATAGGGTTGGCAGGACTTACTGAAGGGACAGGCCTCATGCTCCCGATGAAAGAGGCACGCACATCATGTAAACCCACAGCTTCAGGCAACCATAAGCAGTGAGGGTAGACCTATTGGTCCTGAGCAGCAAGGCCGACATGAACCAGAACACTGGGACCAGGAAGGAGCAGATATAAACAACAGAGAGACCTAGACACAAGGGAGCATGAGCCAAGCAATAGCTGAAAACCCGATAGCTGAAAAGGCATAAACAGATAAACACAACAATAACAACAGGGAAGGACTGGAAGAATGAGTAGCATTAGGGTACACTCATATGTGCATCTTAAATAAAAGGACAAAAAAAGGGGGCAGGATGGGGAAGGATTAAAGGGAAAATGGGGCAGGATGTTACAATAATTCATTAAGTAATTGCCCATATTTCTATTTGATCACTTAGTTGCGTACTTATTTGTCAACACAAATATTGTAATGAAAGCTGTAAGTGAAATAAAAAAATACCAACATATTTATAATAGGAAAATAAAATACTCCTAATAAATAATTACAAAATAGGACATAATAAACAATATAATATTGTGTTATATATTGTTTACTTCCCAACGCATTGCGTGCAGTAACTAAATAGAACCACAGTTTAGTTACATCACCACGTTCCCACAGTTTTCCTTTGAAATGCATAGCCAACCCGTTACTGCAGCCCGTAAATAGAAAATATGTTTCAATAAACTTCTAAAGTCATTCTGTTATGACCATGTTTAGCTACATGACCAGTAACAATGCTTGCGGTGGTTACAGAGACTACTATTATTCCCTAACACATGACATTTCTTTCTATAGTTACTGTGTTCTTCTATATAGATATTACTATGTATTTCTGAAATAGTTTTAAAGACATTTGCATGCTTGTTGCATCTTTATGACCCAACAGAATTTGGGTTTGATGTTGCTGAAAGGTTCACAGCAGCATTTCTTCTACTAATGTGAACCTAGGAGTTTGTTGGCCATTTTAATAATATTTTGGAAGTTTTCTCTGTAGCTCTAGTATGCTTGTGTATCAATTGCAGTTTTCCTTCTCTCAGCTGACCTGTACATTGATTATTAAATAGACCAGTCTGTTTTTTCTTACTTAATATACTGCATATAATGAAATCGCTGCCTTTGCTATGCCAAATGTGCTTGCTGTGGTTTTGAAAAGTAATTTTTGTTCAGTTTCCAAGTCTTTCTTTTGTTTCATGCATACCAACACCAAAGAAGCCTGATGAGATCAGAGGGTTCAGCGTGGTTAAAGAGATATGCAGTTAATAATTACTTACCACAAACTGGAACAATTAACACAAATGTGTTGTTATTGCGAAATATTATAGATTTGGTCATTTTGCTTCTTATGTTTTTATCATCATATAAGCAATTTTTATAATTTTCTGATTGCCATGAAATTGTGTCAGCTGTCAATAATAAATAAGTCATAAAATGAGGAAACTGATACTGGTTCAAGGCTTTATACACACGAGTGTCTGAGCATCTGGCAGAAAGAAGGATTTGATTAAGATGTAGTAGTCCATCCCCTGTGTCTGCCAATGAGTAGTGGCTAGAAGTGAAGCAGTTCTAATGCATGTCCCTGGGGAGACGATGAAACTTTAGCTCTAAATCTGCACAGTTTATGTAGGGAGAGGAGGATGGAAGAATAACAGAATGTGCACTTTGTTCACCCTAGCCTGCTGTAAAAAAAATAAAGAATTAAACAGTGAGGGACAGCTTAACTCTTGGTCATAAATAAATGTTTGCATCTCGTTTTCACTTTCTCCCTTAGATATCATGTGAGACTCCCTTTTGTTCCTGCTTGAAGGTTCCTCGACTTTACATTGATGTAATGTGGTCACGTGTGCTTGCAGCCATGCATCTAAACATCCCCTATACACATACACATGCACAATAGTGTTTTTTGTGCGAGTGAGAGATTTGTATGCACTATCTTGTTTCCAGCCTGTGGGAGCGTCTCTTCCCAAACCGCAGTGGGGTAATAATCACTTAACCCAAATCAGAGGCAATCAGAGCCTGGCCTGCAGCTGGGAGCAGCACAGAGCCACAGCAGAAGTTCAAGAAGATCAAAAAGTATTTTACTTTACTGTAGACCTGCACATTTTCAGTAGATTCAACAAACGGAGTTATTGCTTGTGACTTAGTCCTCTGTCCATCAATACTGTGAAACAAGAGCAACTCTTGTTTCTGTAGAAGATATAGTTCTTTTAAAGCAGCAGACAAATCAAACAAATCAAACAACATAATCAAATTTGTTTGAGATTGCAACAACTCAATGTTTGTGGGATATAAGCATGCAGTTTGCGCTTCATATGCCACATGTTTTGACTGATTCATCTCTTTTGTCTACATTCAGAGAGCTGTTAGTTAGCTGTTGCACCTCCTTTTTGTATCCCACCTTGATGTCCCCACTGATCACATCCACCATGGTCATGTCACCAGTGAGCTTGGTTTGGTATGAGTTGTGCATTGCTGCACAGTTGTGGATATAAGACTGAAGAATCCCAGTCACAAAGTCCAGGGTCCAGAGTGGTAGAGTGGTATTTCAGCCCGGCAGTCTCAACTTTTCTATCAGTTGTGTAGGAATGAAGGTGCTGAATACTGTCTATGAACAATTCAGTTCAATTCAATTCAATTTTATTTATATAGTGCTTTTAACAATGGCCATTGTCACAAAGCAGCTTTACAAAATGAAATAAATGTGAAATAAATGTGTGTGTGTGTGAATGAAATGCCTCTGATGAGCAAGCCAAGAGTAACGGCGACAGCATTCTCACACAAGTGTACTTTTTGTCCAGATGGGAGAGGGCCTGGTGAAGGGTGAGGGTATCATCCATTGATCAGTTGGGGCGATATGTGATTGCATTTGCCTCTTGATAAACCTCTCAAAGCACTTGATGATGGGGTAAGTGTGACAGAGCAATAGTCCTTGAGGTAGGACACTCTTGGGCACAGGTATTATGTTAGTGGTGCTTAGAGAGATATTGAAGGTGTTTTTGGTCGGCCATCTGGTCTGCACATCCTCTAAGTATTCGGCTACAAATGTTGTCTGATCCAGCAGCTTTTGTAGGCTAGCCATGGTCAGGCAACACACCTGATGACTGGGGGCAGAGGACACTGCATTGTTGTTTCTTGCCTTAAACCATGCGTGAAAGTGATTTTGATCTTGAAGGAAGAGCATCTGGGTGTGAATTCTGAAGCCCACTTACGGCTCTGTAAAGTTTGCCCAGTACGTTGTTTGTGTTAGCGCTGGGTGGAATGTACACCGTGACTAAGTGCACTGCAGTGAAATCGCATTGGTAATTGAAATTGTTTACATCTGACAGTCAGAAACTCCAGCAGCATTTAGCTAGCCACTAGCACAGCATTCAAAAACCATTCAGTGTTAATATATACACGCAAGTTCCCATCCCCAGTCTTACCAGACATAGTTGTGTTGTTGCCTCTGGAACATTGTTGCAGAGCCACAACTCAATAAACCAAACAAAAAAGCAACAAACTCTGAACTGATGGTGGGTAGTTCTCTGGAGGTCTGGTGTAATTTATTATTTATATTCTAGTTTATTGTATAGGGAGCAACCATTAGTAAGTAGAAAGAAGGGGACAGATATCATCAGCCCACTTGCCATTATTTCACCTCATACGCTACCTGCAGTGTTCCTCCCTCCAAAAAACATAAACTTTGTATTTAATGGCTAGTACAATTATAATAAAGTCACTCTTTAAATTATTTTTTAAAAAACAGAAAACAGGCTTAGCCTGAAGATCTTTTGTAACAGTTTTAGAAAAGGGATGTGAAAAAATTTTAAATTCCAACTGCCTCAGTTAGATTGACGTACCGGTCTTGGGACCTCCCACCGGTGAATTGAATGAATAAATTATTGAAGGCAAACACATAAACAGTTATTAGTCAAATACATTCTTTCTTATTAAAGCACCCCCTGTTTATCACATATTTTGGTTTAGTTTAAGTATTTTTGAACAAAAACTAGCCAAATACGGTTTGTTAAACCCCTGCAGCTTTGCGTCCGTTATAATAGTCTGTAGTTCACCATCTGATCCGTGTGTGGAGTGCTTGTCTGATGTGTGATGTGTAGCCATGATAGTGTGCTCTGTGTGGCAACAGTTAGCATGGACCCTGAGGTGAAGCTTCTCCACAGCCAAGACCTCCAGAATATCAGCCTCAGTCTGATCCCGAGCCCTTCCGCCTGTCCCACTTATCTAAACCCCCTCACTCCTTAGCAGCCTGGCCTGCTCTTAATCAACTGGAGATTACAGCAATAAGATATCAAGGCGAAATCTGGGCGAATTCGTGTGTGTGTTACAGAGAGAAAGCAAGGGTGTCTGGGTTCTCTCTCTCTCGCTCCCCAACTCTCTCTGTCTCCCTCTCTCTCTTTATTTCTTTCTCTTTGCATCTTTGCCTGCATTGCACTCTTGTTCTTAGGCCATTCATTGCTGCTGCTCATACCCTTCCTCACAGCATCTGCCATTCATTTAGAGTGGAAGACAAACACACTGATGAAAATGCCGAAGACCGCAGCATTACCCCTCCTCTCTCTCTCTCTCTCTCGCTCTCTTTCTTTCTCTCTCTAGGAGGGAGAGCACGACAGGCATTTCCACTCGTTTGTATATATTTAGAACATTATATGTCGCGCTGCAGATGGGCCACATTTAAAAATTAAATATAGAGAATTAAATTTTACGTTGTTTAAACACAAGCTCATGAGATTGTGGAGGTTAGTCTTAACTTGTGTTCTGGAGTTAGTGCCCTGGGTGCGTGTGTATGTGTGTGTCTCCATGTGTGTGCACGTTTACGCGTGCAGTACATCTGTACATGTGCCTGTGTGCACTTAAATGGCTTTAAGCTTTTATAGGCTGTGATTCTGACTCTGATAATGGATCTTAACTCTGATGTAGTATGTAGTGCAATGCTGAAACAAATCTGATTTTTCCAGAAACTGTTAGAGCGGGCCACACATGCGTGATTCATGTCAAAGATTCAGTTCACATGGTTATAAAGCCCAACCAAAAAACATTTTTTGCTTGTAGAATCATGTGTGAAAAGAGTCTTTATTTTCACATGGATTGCAATTTATTAATGTCCTCCCCATACCCTAATTAACCTCAAGAACGGTATCTCATTCTCTCACAGTCACGGATATAGCCACACACACACACACACACACACACACACACACTTTTCTGTTTTTAAGATAACTTTTTAGTCTTTGTTTTGAACACTTTCATTTAAATCACAAAAGAACTAAAGCAATTGCATGAAAATGGATTAATGTGTCCAAATCTAAAGACGATAGGAAGGGAGGTGTGTATGTGTGTGTGTGTGTGTGTGTGTGTGTGTGTCTGTTTGTGCATTGTTTAACAATAAGGCGTTGAAGTAGAACAATACATAGATCAGTGGGGAACACCTGCTCCCCCACTCAGTGACCTGGAACCCCCAAGTCCTCTCACACACTCACTAATGGCTAACTAATAGAGGAGGACACACCCCCACTCTCTTCTTTCTCTCTCTCTCTCCCTCTCTCCCTCTCTCTTGCTCTGTCTCTGTCTCACTCTCTCTTTCTCGCACCATCTTTCTTTTCCCTTGTCTCTTCCCCATCTTGCACTCACGCTATCTGCTCTGCTTTCTCTCTCTCTCTCTCTCTCTCTTTTGCTCTCTCTCTCTTGCTCTCACTCTGTCTTTCTCTCTCTCTCTCATCTGAATGCCATGTGTTGCTGTTAGACTTGTATGAGATATTTTTGATAAGATAATGGTCTAGGCTAAGCTGCGGGTACTCAGAGACTCCTGACCCTTAAATGGGTGCTGAGTGGAGCTGTGCTGTGCTTTCATTCGTTCTGGACTGCCCGGACGTGCTCATGCACTGTTGACTTAAGCGTTACGCCTCGGCCATCAATCATCAGTCCGGTGACGTGCACGGCAGCTAAAACCCGCCGCCACTTTATCTGCCAGCAACCCCTCTCCACAGTCTCTGCATGTAGCGACCAGCTCCCTCCAGCAGCACCAATGAAAACAACCCTCTGTCTCTCTCTCTCTCTCTCACACACACACACACACACACACACACACACACACACACACACACACACACACACACACACTTCGGACATACACACACACGCATAGACTTAATAGACAAAACCCCCTCCCCCACAAACTCCTTCAAAGACAAAAAAATGACTCCTAAATCCTTCCTTTCCATTTTTTTCCCAGACCGCCGAGTCATTTGGAAGAGGTTTTTGCAATTATATTTAATCATACACCGCCGTCCCAATCAGTAAGAGCGGGAGTGATCACATTTGCATGGGTTTCAGGTTCTCCCCTTCACGTCAGAGTGCTCAGCTCTGCCCAGCAGTTGTAGGGGCACACAAGACCACCTGGGTGAACCCATTTCATTGACTCATTCACTCTTTCCATTCCTCGTCTCCGGGACGATGGAAAAGTTGCACCAAGCTGCATCAAATGTTTAGTGTTGATGTGGAGCTGCTTTAGTCCTGTTTGAAGTTTTAGTCTTTTGTTTTCCTTACTTTTTTGGGTTCTTCTAAGGTTTATGAAGCAGGTGGACAGTTTCTCTTTGCGTGATAATGCATGCTTTTGTGTGTACAGACTTCAATTTTGTGTATGTGTGATTGTGTGCGTGTGTATGTATGTGCACGTGAGAGCGTGAATGTGCTGAGTGCCTGCGATGTAGGATTAATGTATTAACTCACTCATGCTCATCCAGCATACGGCGGCTAACCAGCCCACCCAGTCTGTGTAATCCTTCATTTTTCTTTCTTCTGTGCAGCGTACAGATGTGTGCGCCTGTGTATGTGAGTTTGCGCCTTTGTGTATGCTTCTGTGTTGTAAGGATATGCGTTTGTGTGTGGGCTTGTTGTGTGTGTGTGTGTGTGTGTGTGTGTGTGTGTGTGTGAGAGAGAGAGAGAGAGAGGGAGAGAGAGAGAGAGAGTAAATGTCCCTCTGCTCCTCTCATTTTCCCTGGTGAAAGGCTGCATTATAAGGCATTTCCATGACTTCAAGCCAATCCCTTGTTGCCATCTTCTTAGCTTATGCACCCGCTTGCACACACACGCACACACACTCACACATTCTAACTGCTTTCCGTGTCCTGTAGCCAGGGCCCGCCTCTGCGGCCTGCCTCGCAGCGCTTGTTTAGACAACAGTGGCGCACATGTTGGCTGAAATACGGCCGCTCTCCTCGTTTGCTCGGGTGAATTAAGCTATGGCATGTGTGCTTAAACCCAGACAGCTCGCTGATTTAGCCCTGGATTCGAATGATTGATTTAAGAGCCCGGCAGCCCGCACTTGCTGAAGCTATGACCTCTTAGGGCCTTGGTAGGTCTTGGTGATGGGAAGCAAAAAGGGGAGGGAATTTTCAGCCAGAAACACGCCTGCCTCCTCACAGGTTGTTGTTCTTACTTGATCGTACAGGGACTCTGGAATATTTGATTCCAGAAGTATCTTTTATGTGTATGCCTCTTTTCGCCTACTCACTTCTGAGATGGATTTGTGATGTGATTTATTGATTGTCATCATATTTTCAATTAATAAGGTGACCTTGTTTAAGATGGTGCAAAACAGCAGCCTTTCCTGTGTAGCCTAGTATGAAATTGAGAGAGAGTAGTGTCTACGAGGCTGATATATTTGTGTTTTATGAGCTGTCTAATTATTAAATGTTTTGGGGGTGGGCTTAGCTGGGTCAGAACATTCCATCACAGTTAATGTCTCCCTCTCGTCCCCACTCTCTCTCCCTCTTGCTCTATTCCTCTTTGATAATATGTTTCCTTATGAGCCCATAAAACGCCTGTTTTTGCCGACACAGCACCTTTCTCCCCTTTTGCCCTGTTTCATAACATGCCTATGCTGATCTGCCCTGCTTTTTAGAATTAAATTCCTTTATTCTGCATTCAGCCTAGGCTTGATTTGTGGCTGAAGGAAACCATTTACAATACATTGTGATCCATTCACTTTGTAAACTGGAATTTGGATTATTTATTTAGACTGTTTTTATAAGTAAATTTTATTTATTGTGATTTACATTATGCGATAAAAAATTATTCACTTAAAAATACAGTGGCAGTCCATAAATCCTCCCTCTCTCTCTCTCTCTCTCTCTCTCTCTCTCTCTCTCTCTCTCTCTCTCTCTCTCTCTCTCTCTGTCTGTACAGGACGGAGTAAGGCATAAGCGAATAATTAGGTAATTGCCCCCCTGATTGAGCCCAATAGGAAACGTTTCAATTAGACTAAAGCTGCACAAGGAGGAAGTAGGCCCTTACAAAGGGAAACATTCCTTGTCATGCAACTGTCAGCCCTGAGCCCACACCACGAGCCAGGATTTACTGGACACAAGAAGAGGAAACATTCTGGAAAAAAGGGAGAGAGAGAGGAGAAAAAAATATGCAAAGAGGCAAGCACTAGAAGAAAGGAAAAAAAAGAAAGACAGCAAGAAATGATTGCAGTAATTATGGCTATATTTAAACAGGCTTTTTCTCTGATATGATTTGCTGGTGATCCCCTGTCCAGATAAGAAGAGAACCTCTCAGCCCGCCCGGCCGGCTGCCTGTTACAAATTACAACCTTCCAGCCATGGAAGAGACAAAGTTCCTAGTAGGAGAAAAAAGTGGGAGCAAGTGAGGCCTGTGGCCACAGGCGGAGAGAACAGACAGAGGGGAGGAACACTGAGAAAGAGAGAAGACTAGTACAAAAGCAAATATATGTAGTGGCAGTCAGCAAAACATTAGCAAACTCTGGATGAGTAGTAAAAAATGCGCCTTATGCAATTCTTAGAATGTATTGATTTTCATGAGATGTGATTATGTTCACTCTTCTTCTGTTCAACTAAATACATCGTCTCCCTCTCTTTTGTGGATCCCAGAGCTGAAATATAGATGTAATTTAATCCATTACTTATTATTTGTATTTTTGTTACTGTTTTCAAGTAACATTCAAGTGGATCAGCACTACCAAAATAAACCTTGCACTGTTGGAAAACACCTATTGTGTTTTCAAGAAAAGCAGATGAAGTAGATTCAAAATAAAAACAGTGGCAAAATTGCTTAGTATCTTGTTTTTTAAAAAATCGAAAGAAATTACAAACCTTGTATTTGAAATAGTTTACAAAAATATAATCACATGGGACTTATGATACAGTTTTGGCATGAAAACTTCGAACTAGACTTCACCAAAGCCTGGAAGTGACTATGGAAAAGCGATTAGCGCTGTCTTGCATGGCTTAAACTTGCCTGTGGAAACGAGGCCATTAAGAACTTGGCTTATTTCATTCTTAGGGATCTCTGACTATGGATGGCACATGGTACAGCTGTGACTCAACACACAGCTAAGCAGTGCATTCATAGCTGTCTGCTCTATATTAAAGATAACAGGGTGAGAATTTGAGCATCAGTGTTTCCAAAGGAATTTCCATAGGGAGATCAAAAATGGTTTGTGTACTAATATAAGTAAAACTAATATCAGCAAGAAGGAATTTGATAGTGGATCAGCACACATAGTTTGAGATGCTTGATAATTCCTCATACTCTCCCTGTGTTTTGGTGATTATAGTAAGAAAGATTAGTATAGTCTTAAAAACAGATTCCTAAGTGGTCCTTTGCTAGGATATACAGTTCCAGTAAAATGATCTAGTTAATAAACACCCTTGACATGATGTCAGGGTTCTTTAAAAAGGTTTCTTTACTTTCATCTCATTAACAAAGATGTTCACTGAGGTTTTCCTTTGAACCAAAAGTTCAGGTTCTTCTAAGGAACTGACATTAACCCATCTTGACACCTTTATTTTTAATGGTGTGCTGTAGCGCACATCATAAATCAGCAATATGGCTCTAAGACGTTTTAAATACCAGGGCAATGATGGAAACTAATGGAGGCGCTTAAAGAATTTCACATAGGAAAAGCAATGAGTGTTTATGACTAACTTGGTACATAACCACGTTTTATTTGAGTGTTTATGGATTGTGTGTGACTGTGTATGGATTGTGTTGGTGTCTGTGTATTAAAGTATATTAGCAGCAGTGTGTGTGTGTGTGTGTGTGTGTGTGTGTGTGTGTGTGTGTGTGTGTGTGTGTGTGTGTGTGTGTGTG
>JBBPDC010000001.1:39853214-39886016 GCA_037974485.1 Hemigrammopetersius urotaenia
ACTGTCCCCTGTAGGTGTCCCCAATGGAAGTCGCTTTGGATAAAAGCGTCTGATAAATGCCATAAATGTAAATGTAATCTCTCCTGAACATTCTCAGTGCAGTTTCTGCCTGGCATTTCTTGCACCATTCCTCCCTGTGTCCTTTCCTGCTGTCCTTAGACCTTTTTTCACTAGCTCCCTGTCCATGCAAAATACGATTTTTCTCCACCTTTTTTTAGTATAGTATGTCTCTGCTTAGATGAGCAGCTCTGGTAGCTCATCTACTTTGTTCACTGTCTTTGGATTGAGCGAAGCAGGTGAAATCCCCAATTCCAGCCTCAGCTGTATCTCATCACCTGCAACATAGGTTTGATCCCTGGACCCATTGCCACATTTATATTAATTTTTTGTTACATTTGGCAACATTTTTTTCTTTTGGCAACTCAGAGCCATGCGCTCTATCAGCAACAGTATCTCTTAAATCTTACCAATATTGGGAAAGTGTGATTGAAGTCCAACACACTACTTTTAGCACACGATTTTTGTTGTCATAGTGATTGTATGGAAGAAATGTCCCACCAGCTCTGTCGGTCTATCCAACTCTCCCCCTTTTCATGCCCACTTAAATCCATCCATATGGAACACAGTAAAAATGGCCATGGTTTATTCTTGGCTCTTTTCACCTTGTTTGTGCGTTTCCCCTTTACTGTGGGAAACGATAATTCTTGTCTTGGTGCTTAAGTGGGGAGCTTTTCCCCTAAGATGGAGTTCATTAGAGTCAAATGAGTGACAGACGCTCTTGGTCTCTTGCTGGTTTGTACCTTTGATCTGCCGCCTCTTTTAGGTCCTCTCATTGCAGGACTGAGCAACTGAAGGACTTCCACAGAAGGACTCCTATGGCATGCTTACATGCTCATGTTCTTATTCATGTTTCTGTATTTTTTTTTTATCGAAATGTCTTGTACCTTTTTTATCTTATCTATGTTACCATCTAGATGATTTAACAGTCACTGAAGAAATTTCTGCAAACTATATACAACTTGGTAGAAAGCTGAGCTGTCTCAACTCTTTTAATTTTCTTTGCTTCTCTGGTCAGATGGATTTCGTTTATAAAATGCTCCATGATTCTTCTTTTTCTGTTCTAGCAGCTGTTATGAATTAATGGTTAACTTTACTGTATTATTGAGACTTGGGAGGCAAAGGGCTAAAATATTTTTTAACGGGATCTTTTTCTGTTTCTGTTGTTAAACAGTTTGTAAATGAAATGACTGGAATCAGCTACTGCACTTTTTTTTTTAATTCAATTCAATTCAATTTTATTTATATAGCGCTTTTAACAATGGTCATTGTCACAAAGCAGCTTTACAAAATGAAATAAATGTGAAATAAATGTGTGTGTGTGAATGAAGTGCCTCAGATCATGTTTAGAGCATGCCATATCTGATACTTTTTTGATGTTCCTTGACAGGAGATGTGCAGTGAACCCTAGATGCTGTGTAATTTTGGTTCACGATAGTGTGCCAAAATAGCTACTGGTTCCCAGATTAAGACAAAATGGTCAACTGTAATTTTTCTCTGGTATTTCTCCTGATAATTACTTTCCTGGAAATCCCCGAAGGACACAGTGTCTTGTTTATGGACAATATATTTAATGGAGCAAATTAGAATGAGGGCTGTATTGCTGAACAGCTGTGTACACATAGAGGAATCTGTGAGGGAAGCCATTAAAGTAAATAGCAGAGTGGCAGTGAGAATCTGAGTTTAGACACTTGACTGAGAAAGAGTGGCTCTGTTCTACAATCTCATTGAGACTCTTTACCTCTTTACTCTGGGATCTTGCTTATCTATATCCTCTGTTTGAACAGTCAAACTTTTATCTGTGGTGCTACCAGTTAGCCTACCTGCAAGCGTCTCTCAAACAAAAAAATGCCTTTGCCAATTACTCACTGTCATGCAGTGTTTGGTGCAAAACAGGCATTCAAACTTTCTATTACCTATTTACATAGCACATAGCCCACAGAGATAGAGTTTCAACCATTGTTCTGTTTTTACCCCATGGAACTTGATCTGTGTGGTAGCTTCTTTGAACATTGAGCCAGGAGTTGCCTTTCACAGTTTGAAATCAATGTTATTTGCCATGTTAAACTGACCAACATGCATTATGACACATTAGTAAACCTGCATTAAAATGTGTTTATTTGCACAATACAGAAGTACACTGCACAACGTAGTAGGCTAAAAACACAGCAATTGTTTGTTTGGTCATGTACTCCAACACGTTTGGATTTAGAATGACAGCTGTTCTTGTACATGTTCTGGACAGTAAATATTTAATGTAGCGTAATCTTTTGCAGAAATTATCATGTTTGATTTGCAGCTTTTGCACATTCTTTACAGTCATTAACTAACTGAATAGTGTGAGTTATAGACGCACAATTCACACACGAAATATAGTCATTTTCAGTTTCTGCTCTCTTTTCAGTCTTGTTTTCAGACAATTGAATGTTAATCAGCATAGTTTAGAGATGGATAATTTTTTTCATATTTTCGAATGGTTATAAAAATTATTTAATTATATATTTAAATAAAATATTTAAAATATTTTATTATAAAATTGAGTTATAGTATTGAGTCCATTTTGTCTATTTTGAGTCAATGCTTTTCAGATGCCTTAAAGAGACAAGAAGGCAAAAACAGAATCAAAGTGACAAAGGCAATTGTCTGGCCAAATAGATCCCATCAGCTATAAGGTTGGGAAACATTTTAATGAAACACCATTACAGTAAACCCACTGACAGTTGAAGAGAATAACATAGATAATTTCATTACAATGGCACCTGTCAAGCAGTGGAATATATTAGGTCCTAGAAGCATGACTTTGGCCAGAATGTGATGGCCATACAGGGTCAGAGCACCTCTAAAAAGATAGGTCTGGTGGGGTGTTCTTGGTATGCAGTGGTTGGTGCCAACCAAAAATGGTTAGGAGTTAGGACAACTCCCTTGTTGTGCATGGCTCATTGCTGTGCATGGGGAGTGAGGCCTATGCTGTTAGGTCTTACACCTCAGGGAAAAGCTAATGTAGTGCAAATTGCCTAAAATGATAATACAGTCTGTGATAGAAATGTATTTGAAACTTCCCACATCTACCACATGCAGGTGGTACATCACAGTTTTTGGCTGTTGTCAAGATCAGTCAGATCCCACACACACCCATATTTCCTGCTTCCAACACATAACAACTGCAAGAATTACTCAACTGTTTAAGCAGTAAGATCACTAACTTTAACATTTACTGTACAGAAGCTATTTAAAATAATCATACTGATCAACACAATTACTTCAAATAAACACAATTCGCTGGATAATCTAACATTAATAACACTACTACATTTTTGTTATATTAAAGATGCACTAATTTGTCTAGTCCAGTAGTCAACACTCTTCCTGTGGATCTCCTTCAAACTGCATCTAACATGTTGCCCCCTCCCTTTATTTAATGCTTCTGAGGAACATTGATCTCCAGGTCTAGGGTTGGTGGGGTGGAGGTAGCTCAGTGGGTAGGACACTTGCCTAGGTTTGAATCCTACCTTCAGCACCACCACTGGGTCCCTGAGCAAGACCCTTAACCCCCTGTAGTTAGGGAATGGAAGTCGCTTTGGATAAAAGCGTCTGCTAAATGCCGTAAATGTAAATGTAAATGACCACTGATCTGCTGTCTCCACTTTTCCATCCAATAAAGTAGATTGCATCTGTGGCCGCCTTCTAATAAAGTTCAGGCTTTTGCCAGATACTTTTTTTATCAGATGCTTTTATCCATAGTGATTCAAAAGGCAAATGTAGCATTAGGATTCCTGTAGTATTTCTGTGTGTTCTTGTTTGAATGGTAGACGGTTCCCCTGTGTGCAGTGGAGATTTATCTTCCAAATTAGTAACTTCTTGAAACTATGTATAAATCAAGATGGCTTAAGATGGTCACTAATATGACTGTCGCAAAAAATAGTCATTTTTGGAACTGTTGCTTTTTCCTGTTTTACAGTGTAGCAATCAGTATGCAAAGTAAAATACTTCATGCTATTATATAATTATGTTAAAACTGTAATGCTTTTATTGTATTAGCTTTTTTAAAAGAAAAAATAAATCATAATTATTTAGTCATTTGTAATGTTTTTGTTTCTTTCCTGTATAGGTTTGGTGGAGATTTGCCTGATGCACCCTCTTGATGTTGTAAAGACCAGGTAATAAAACGATTTTTTTTTTTTTTTTGTTTTTAAATAATCCTTAAACACCAGTTCTCTGTGGGCCTGTAGAAGCCATCTAGGCTTATATTTTTCATGCATGTTTCTCTCTCTCTCTCTCTGCCAATACTGAGCTGGCCATGGCTATATTCCCCACTATAGGAACTGGTGCCAAGAGCTTAAATCATTTTGTGGAAAATGAAATGCATCATTTACCCATTTGCCCCAAAATGTTCAAATAATACTCTTTAATGTTTGCAATTCTCGTGCATTTTTACCTCATTATTTCATTTAGTTCATTTCTTGTTCAAGGCCAGTGGTTGTAAAACTGAAAGAAACATGAAAAATTAATCAGAGGCTCTTGAACAGCAATTGTTGGATCTCTCAACTGGCCAAACTTCTTGTGTGAGAGAGAAAGTATGAATAAGAGTAGTTGGTTGGGACTGGAATGGTGATCAGGGCCCTCACACCAATGCTGCTCAGTGGGTAGTAAACAAGTCGTGGGCCACTCCTAAACCTTTACAGCCTCTGTGTGTCCTGCCAAGACCCAAGCTCTGCTGTGAACATGACTCAACCGCATACACTTTTATATTTGCCTACATAAACGCATGCATATTTATATGTTTTACCACCATAGTAGTTTATTGAATAAACTTCAGTTTAGTTTTTGCCTTTGAGAAGCCATAAGACAAAAATTCAGAATTAGTCTAGGTTAAGCACCAGTAGATGATCTTGTTCAACGGGGATATATGATACCCCAGAGTCTTGTAGGATGATTTAAGGTCTTGTGCTGAAGGTTCGGGGTTTATTACAGGTAAGGCCACAGTTAGGCCACTCAGTCTTCACACAAGGTCAGGGTTAAAAGTGCACACTCTGTTTTCTTTGTAATACTCTTCTTTAAAATGTGATAAAAGCAATACTACTGGATGGCAATTTAAGAGGTATGTGTGTGTGTTTGAGAGAGCGTGAGCAAGAGAGATATGTGCACCAACTTGTGTGTGTTTGTTTATCTGTCTCAAATTCTGCCATATCAAAACCTTCTTCCTAATTCCATGTTTTATTTTTTACACCACTGGACAATGGCAGATGCCCTTTACCTTTTTTCAACATGCAATGTTCTGCAGAAATAGTGCAGAAGTACTTGGAATAAAAGCTAATTACATTAACAAACATAAAAGCTGCCAATTCAGAGATAGACAGTTATATGTCTCTTTGGGTTGTCACACTTTTTGATTTCATCTTTAATCACCTGGAAAAGTGTACTTTTGCATGATTTGTTCATTGTAGGATATGAAACCATTAACTAACTCAGCATTATGTGTTGTTGGCCTCATATTATATGCAACGAGTGGACAATGACATCTATCGGAAGTGTGTGTATTATTCATCCCCCTTTCTCCCCTTTTTTCCTACCTCCTCTCTTCTCTCCTAAAGCATGCTAGCCGGCTAATTGGCAGACTGAGTAGAGCTGAAATCTATTAGCGCAGGTTTTGGAGCCGTTGGAGGAGTTGTAACCAGCACACCTCCTTTCTGACGCTAGTTGCAGGAATGGCTCTTATTAGTACCTGGCTGCTGCTTTAATGTCCACTGCCCCAAATTGGATGCCAACTGGAGTGAACCCTTTTTTCTCTCTATTCATCAAGCCGCCATGGCAAAATCAAAGGGATTTTTTTCAGAGGGGAACCTGACAAAATGTATACTTTAGAATACATATTTAGCCCTAGCAGGGCCTAGAGCCATGAGGAGCCATAAGTGCTTGAAGGTGCTGTTTATATGTATCTCCCTCTCTCTCTCTCTCTCTCTCTCTCTCACTCTCACTCTCTCTCTGTCTCGCTTTCCCTTGCTTGCTCACGCTCACACTTCCTCTAATACTTAAACACACAATATTCTTTGTCATATCTAGCCCATGTTATTTATGGTTATTTTTCATGCCACAAATAACTAGATAAATTATTGTTAGCTATAGAATAATTATTTAAAGAATTTATAGAAATTGTCACACTTAAAATGTGTGTGATATGTAAAGCTCATCTGAGGTCATCCATTGTTGATTTCTGTGCAGGTATAACTAGGTTTAAACACATGCCAGGGTGCTCACTTTTGAGCTAGAATGTTGACATTTTTGGAAAATGGCTTATTTGGGAATAGGATTGGGTTGGTTTGGGGGGTGTTGCTGTGTAGTTAGCCTTCCAGGGAGACGGTGGGACTGGAGTTACAGCTTTTCATTAACCTGGAAACCACCTAGTTACATGGTTCATGGGCTGGTCTCAGCTCACTTGGAGGTAACAAAGGGTGTCGGGCGGCACTTTCGGCGGGGGGCGGTGCGCTCGGGGCGCCCCATCTGACTCTGATCAGCCTGCCGGCCTCGCTGCCACTCTCATTAGAGACCAGGAAGGCGCTGAGGTTGTTCTTTGTGCAGAGATCCGGTTACGAAGCTTCACTCCACCCCGAACACACCCTTGGTCCCTCCTACAGACTTTGCTGTGTATTCATACCCCCTGCTCCAGTTCATTTTCGTCTTTGTCACAGTTTAAATACTCCTCACTGGTTATCCTTGTACCAACTTGAGCCTTTGTTCCTTCTGTGTATTGGTGATTTACAACTGTGATGGCTTGCTGTGTAATGTTCTGAAACCTCAAACGCCAACGCGTGGCCACCTTGTTCTAGTTTTCAGTGTGCCCTATACTATAGACAAAAGGCCCTGATGGATAGGGACATTTTTTTTTTTTTTATCTGTGATATTTATACTGACTTTAAGGAGGTAATAATTCAAAAAGTTTCTTAAAGTGATGCCCTCCTCCATAACTCAATATTTTAAACATAATAAAGAACTGTAAAATGGTTGCATGGTCAAGAATCCCAGTACCTGTTCTCAGCCAAAGTAAAGTTGAGTTCTTAATTTCAGTGCCATATGAGCAGGTCATGGATCGTGCAAATAACAGGACCCAGACAATTGCTGCAATTTGTATCAACACTTTAGAGCATATCTAAAAAAAAACAGTTTTCTCTCTTAAAAGTGTTGACACACAAAAAGGGTTGTGGTGAAATAGATATTATTGCCATCAACACCTTTTACTAATTTATACTGTGCTGGGGTACGGAATAAAAATGACTTCATTAAAGAGGGAAACGAGTGAGAGGGATCATAAAAACAAAACACAATGTACTAGAACAAATAGTCAATAAAACTACCTTAACCACTAGGCTTCCAGCTGGGGCAGCTGGTAGCCTAGTGGTTAAGGCATTTGCCCTGTGATCAGAAAGTCTAGGTTCGATTCCCAAGACCGCTAGGCACCGCTGAGGTACCCTGAGCAAGGTACCGTCCCCACACACTGCTCCCCGGGCGCCATGTTCCTGGCTGCTTCACTTGGTGAATGGGTTAAATTCAAAGGAAGAATTTCGTGCTGTTCATACTGTGTGCTGTGGTGTGTTCACGTATGACAAATGTTCACTTTCACTTAGAAACTGGCATGAGTGCTACGTCTGTGTGCTATGTTTAATGAGGTCCTTTATTAAAAAAAAATACATGAAATGGGTCCAAAGGAAGAAATGAAACATTGATAAAAAAGTATGAGGATCTCTCTAGTGGCACATCTAACTTGTTGAAACCTAAGCGTGCTTGTTGTACTTAAATATTTAAGTAACAGTAGAGACAGTAGAGAGTATGTTTGTGTTGAATGCTTTTCACTTTAACTCTACTTCACTGGCTTAGTACATAAATGTGTCTACGAGCTCTCTACCAGCAGGTGGTTGGAAGAACTGGTGTTACCCCCCTGTGGCAACCACTGCGATGACAGTGGCTCTGTTTGATCACAGCATGTTTTAAAGCGATGCTTGCATAGAGGGAAGGAGAGTGCTGTTTGATAAGGGCAGTGACGGATGATGCTTGAGAAGCGAATGACAGCGAGAGAGCCTCCAGGCTTCCACCCTCCAACTGTTGCTTGTACCAGTGGATTCCCAATGGAATCCCTCAACTAGCCCTTAAACAGCAGGGCTCAAAGCTCTTAGGCCTGGAAGCTGATCTGTTTGAGGAAAACAGCATGCCACTGTGCTGTCCTGATCTTCAGTCCTGCCCTGCCAAAGGTCTTCCATGGTATTGAGAGAAGACACTGTTTTCATTTTGGCATTTTGGCATAGTGTTTTGAAGATTGTAACATAAACATTTTGAGTGATAGGCAATAATTAAAGTAATATGGGAGTGGTGCATATGTAGGCAAAATGCTGGTGCTTTGAATATTTGAGGTGAACCAAACTGATCATTTTTTGGCTGTGAGGCAAGAGCTCATATCTTTCTCGTGGCTCTTTTTGTAGCTGGACGACCTCCTGCTGATGTGCCTGCCATTGCATATTAGGACTTGGTATTAAACAGGTTTTCTAGAAGGAGGTGTCTCAAACACATTATATTACAAATCATTGAAATAACGCAAAAGTGTCCCAGTGTGCTGAAATGACCCATTTTAGAGAAGCTGTAAAGTGCTTGATGAAAACTCATTTGTCTCTAGCGCCTGTTGGACGCCTTGCCGCATCTGTGGCACACTCCGAATGCTGTCATGTCCCTACAGGCAGGGGTGAGCAGCATAAACACATAGCTACAATGCACAGTCTCAGGTTTCTGACTGAAGGAGCAGCCTGGGAGCCTTGATGACTGTGTCTTGCTCTGTCCTGACCGTCTGTGTAATGGTCGCCAGTAGCCTGCTGACAGAGGAGTCTCCACTATCCTCAACCATTTCCTTACTTCAAAGGAGCCCTAACTATTCTGAGCAAGGGCTATCCCCAGCTCTTTGACACAAACATTAGTTTATCACATATACTTTCAGTCTGTATGGTCATTCTGGGGTCTTAGATAAATGTATGGTCTTAAAGAAAGATCATTTTAAATGTATACATGTACATTTAGGAAAAGATGACCCACAAAGTGACTCAATGTTCTCTACAGTATGATTGCCCCAAAACAAATAAAAGGTATAACTAAACAGGAAAGTGGTCATCTATGCAAAAGATAAAAAAATATTCAAAAGGGTATTCTCAGATTGGAACATGCCTGTTCCACTCCCTTTAGCTTGCCTTCATTATCCCAGTCACAGTGGGTCTGGTGAGCCTGTGGTGCTGCTGAAACCCAAGCTGCTCTAACCCAGACTGAGTGCTGGGAGCCTGCCGTGTCATAAGCGCCACATCTTTATCACTTCCCCTCTGTCCCATCTCCCGTTTTCCTCTTTATCTCCTTCTCTCCACCGACTCTGCTTTATTGGCCTCCTCCTGCTACAGAGAGGGCAGAACCAGATCGCCTAAAAACAAAGGGACTGTGCTATTTTGAAAGTTCAGCATTTTGAATTCTTTGCAATACACAACCAAGTATTTATCAGTAAAACAGTAGGTAAACTGAAAACCCAAGCACTGCCCTCTGTTTCATGGATCACTGAATATTATTTGATTTCACTGAAAGTAGATGATCTGTGCAAGCCTTATCTTGAGAGGTCTTCCCAGTCACATGTTTAATCAAATGTCTGCATCTGCCATGTTGGATCATTTAGGTAAGAAAGAGCTTTTAACCTCATGTACCATTGCAATGGACTTCTGCCATCTTTATGATCCCGCTCATTAAAATTAACTGTTTGGTTGTAAAAAATAGATTTCCTTTTAATGCTGCCTTCTGGATTTCCTTATGTACTGCACATTGTATGTGAAGACAAAACATGGTCTTGTGCTTGTTTCATTCTTTCTATTGCTTTGGACCTCTTAGGCCTTATTTCGTTTATACATTTGACATAACTGTTTGCTGAAACAAATAGTTGGAAAACGTACATGTCCAGTTCAAAGCTTTGTATTAAAACAGCAAGTGATTCAGTCAGTAAAGAATTTATTAGGAAGCTTTGCTGAAGGAGTGTTTTGTTAAACTGCTATTCGAGTTAGTGAGGATGTAGATGCCAGAATAAGATCCTAGAAGACATGACAGTGGGATTAGCTATTTTATGTTACTTAGATAATTTATTGCTCCTTCTTGGTAATGACATTGTCTGTTATCCAGTGTGGTAATGTTGTTATGACTTGTCATACTCTAGTATTTTATGCCTAAATTATTTGGTACAAATCTTCAAACTTCTCTGAGGGAATACCCCAGTTTTTAACAAGGTAAATTTAAAAGACTTTTTTAAAAGTAGGTCCTACCCATTTAAAAGCAGCACCATCAAACTCAAGCCTTTTGATCAACCCAGTAACCTTCAACCCTTCCCAAAGGGCTGGTTTTAACACCATCATTATTGGACCTCGTCCCATCGGCTTGTCCTTTAGTGTGGCACAGCCTCCCCTGTTGGACTTGAAGTGGGCCCATTAATAGCAGGGTCTCCGAGGGGACAAGGCCCTAGTGCTTGGCCTGGACCTGAAACATTGTGTGTCTGTCTGTAAAAATACAAAGAGGGGTTTCACCCAGCCCCTCACTGTTATTTATCCTCTTTTGTAGGTGCCTAGAAGCTGCAATTTTACAGGGACTTTGGGGTCAGGTAGAGACTTTAGGGTTATTTACCCCCTAGTGCTTACAGAAAAAGCAACTTGCCCTCACCTTCACCCTCACCTGGTCATTCATTGCACTTCGGGCTAGTAAAAGCAAGGTACAGGAGGATTGTCAATAAACTCAGAGACATCACCACTGAGTGCATCATCTCTTTCTGCAACAGGAATGAGGGAGATTATGAGTATTCTATGGTTTAATGATGCCCCAGGCCATAACCTAGTAACTCTGTCTACTGACTGTCCTCTGTCAGCAGGATGGGCTTCAAGGCCAGGGTTTTCACCCAGAGCTACTGAGAGTTCTTGTCTCTTCTTTTACAGTTTCAATTCAAGCTGTTGTCTCAATCTGCCATATAGAGGTTCTTCATTAAGACAAGAAAACCTGACATCGTGGTGAGATGTCCTACATGGCCTAGGAGTTTATATTCCTCACTTTTTCCAGTGTGATGGGGCAGCATGGAGATGCATTCTGAGTGGCCCAAGGCATCCTCCACAAGCCTGTCACATCCTCCCCATTATCTCTCACACCCCAGGCCAAGCTGTTTGGTCCAAGACTTTTATGACAGGGTAGGCAAGGGACACAAGGAAATGAGGTGACCCCAAGGTCAGGTGTGGAGTCGGGGGGCTGAGACTGGACCGTGGCCCAGCCACCTCTATCTCTGGGCCAGCACAGGTCGGGTTAGCCCTGCAAACCAAACATAGGGGAGTGGGACTCCTGTAATCCTTGACCCTGCACTCATGTGCCTTTAATTAAAGACGATTTAAATTTGTTTACAAGCTCTACTGGTCTTAAATCTTCTGCGTCTTTGCCCCCACCCCTTTCTCCTGCTCCCCTCTAGCATTGCCCCACAGGCCCAGACTGCCTGCCCTTTTAGCATCCCTCTTTACTTCTCTCTCTTTAATATGGTGTTGGCCGTTCATTTATGATGCTATTTTAACTGGTTTTCAGGCACGGGTTACAAGCTATTTGGGAATCTACAAAATTGAATGCTAGGGGACACCCCTCTAAGATGTTAATCTGTTGACTATATGAAAGGCTGCTCACCTCAGTAAGCCCCCTCCTCTGATGGAACCAAGGCTCTTTATGGCCCCATCAGGCACCCGCCTGCATGACTAACTGCTGACCTCTTGACATAGCAGTCAAAGCCATATGAGGGGAATCTTTGCTCCTCTGCTCTCATCTACTGCTCCCCACCCCCATCCTCTCTAAACGTTTTTCTCCTATTTTTTTGTCCCTCTGAAATAGTTATGTTTGGTTGTTTTAACCTTGAGTTCAAATGCTACACACTGTAGCATCATGACCCACATATATTGACATCAAAAGATAAAATGTGTGAACATGTATTTAAAATTTTTGTATAATTTGATACAGCTAGAAGTTCTGCATGCACCACTATCTACAGCATTAGCCAAAGGGGTGAGGCAATAAAACCTTGTGGCAGCACTCTTTCCAGGTTCACCTGCCTGTTTAACATTTACACAGAGCTGGATGCCCTTTATTAGGGAGTTACTAGGATGTTTGTAGCCACAAAAAGTCCCTTGACCAGTTCTATCATATTAAAAATTTACATGTAACTGAAGAGCAGTTACTAGTATATTACCAGCATGTAAGCACTGAGTTTGCAGCCTGAAGGCCTGGCACAAGGGAGGACAAGGCTAATTGGAAAGGATGGGTTAAGTAAATGTTTGACTTCTCCGCTGTGCTAGATGGACCAGAACAACAACCAGAGCCTCATAGAGAAGGATGGCAGGAAAAGAAAGATTTGCCTTTTGACAGATGTTTGAAGGATGTGCACAGATTGTCAAATGTCGCTTTATTTCTTGCATGCAGATAATAACTGACAAAATTTGAAAGATGTGATCCTGATTTCATTTAGTTATCAGTGGAGTAATGCTGACATTGAGAGAAAGTACATGCCATGATTGCAATGAAAGATTTTATTTTGTTCTTTTCTGTTGCCACTTGTCTCTTGTTTTAAAGATGCAATAGCAAGCCTGTGTTTACTAAGCTATGCTGATTAATTGTAAAAATACTTTAAATCAACCATTGTTGTATTTGATATTGATGTAATAAGACAAAGCTGTGAAAAATATATTACTTTAATAACTGAGATAGTGGATAATGCTTAAAAGTTCAATGTTATTTCTTTTCAAATGTCTTCATTATAAGTACTTCATACAGGTTGTACTTTTCATTAACCACAACTTAGCATTGATAACAGTCCTGTAGTTGCTATAGTTTTTAATTGTTGTTAAGTAGTTTTCCACAACATAAAAAATGTAAACCTGCATTTCTTTATTTAACTTTAGTCAATTGTCAACATTCTCGCCAGATTCCAAATTCAGCGGGGAGCCAGTGACCCTACCAGCTACAAAGGCCTGGGAGACTGTTTCAGGACAATATTTCGGAGTGAGGGGTGAGTACGTCTTTTGCCTGTCCTCTGTTTTTTTTCTTTCTTTCTTTTCCCCAAACTATGTTCACAGTTGACATTGTGAGTTTTTGTATGATCTTGTTTTTTAACCTTGACTGAGCTGTACTGTTTCCTGTACCACATATTTTAGTAATTAAGACATGAACTTTGAGTCACTGTTTCCAGCATGTATTTGTGTGCATCAATGAGTTTAGTTAAAACATACAGAAGACTTACACCTGGTGAAAGGAAGTCTGTTGGAAGTTGGGCGAGTGGGTCATTTAATCCCACCTGGTGTAAAATATGTAACACTAAACATTTAGGGAGTAAATTCAGAGGGTGAATTATTTTACATTATTGCATTATTTTATACATTTTGCACTGCTCTCTTTGAGATTTTTGACTTTCATTGTAAGAAGAACTATTTCTTGATATAGTGTCACCATTTCTTCCCCTGTTTCCTCTGTATCTGTTTGAGTTGCTTCTTTTTTGCACCATGGGTGACTACTTCTTACTTTCCATGTTGATCTTAGGCCCTGCAACACACATTCTCCTTCTCTTTCTCTCTCTCTCTCTCTCTCTCTCTCACACACACACACACACACACACACACACACACACACACACACACACACACACAGTCTTGAGGTATCTGTTAATTCCTGTTGACAGAATACGGAGCTGTGAGAAAGTGCTTACCATTCTGTCTGTTTATGGTGAGTCGACAGTTTTATAGTGGATCTAAAACTGATCTCTTGTAAGGTGTGTGTGAGTGCATGTGTGGCCCCAGGTGACAGTGAGGCAGTAGCTTGTTAGCGGAAAAGGGGGTCAACTGCTGTGAGATCCTTCCCCAGCTCACATCTCACTCTCCCTCTCTACTGAGTTGTCACCAACTCCATCACCACTTGCTCCCCCTGCAGACTACAGCTTCTTTCCTCATTTTTGCTGTGGCTGCAATTACTGCCCAGTGGCTAGTAGCAGGATACCCAGGCGGAACCACTTAGTTATAATTTGCACAAATAGTGGTAGAAGCCACTGTTGTAGAATTATTATTAAAAATAAACTTGCTGTAGCAGTTTAAACCAGCTCTGCTCTCCCTCTGTTTTTGCTTTGGTTCTCTGCTCTGTGTGGAAGTAACATGAGCCCCTGTTACAACATGGCAATTACTAAGCATGAGTTATCCGTCTGTGAATAAGATCAGAGCTTTAAAGACATGGTGCTGCAGTATATTGTATTATGTGTGAAGAATCAACACAAAATCAAATTTGCTGCATACTCTACATTGCTAAATTATTTCATACCTTGCTGTGTGTGCTGCTTGACAGGATGTCTTTTTTGTAAGCTAGCTGTCATTGCCCAGTACACCACCATTCTGAATGGATCTGTGCCTTGTGTGTGTGTGCGCGCATGTGCGTGTGTGTGAGAGTTTAAGTGTAGGAGGAAAATGTTACAGGGTTTTAAGTCTCCTGGTAGCAGCTAACATTTTCTATGTATTTTCATCTTCTAGCAAACAAGCACTTGAATGAATGATATGTCATTAATGGAACGTAGTTTTAAAATTGTGGAAAGGTTTTACCATATAAAGATGTTTTCTTGTTTCATTTGTATAATTTGTCTTACTGACATTTTCATTCATTGCCACACTATACTTTGTTACACAGGTTACTAAATGCTGATGGTTATAAATATTCAAAATTGTTTCATGACTCCTAATCAGAAATTGACTAAAATAATCAACAATTATTCAATAAGCTATCATTTTTACCCCTTTCCCTAAAATCAGCTGTATTCATAACAAGAACTAATACATAATACAAAAATAATACTAATTTGAAACCCCAGTCTTACATACCGTCCTTGCTGTACAGCATCTGCAGTGATTACCCAGAACTGTGCCTGAGTTACATGAAACAAGCATTACATTTAATATCTGTCTAACGACATAAGCAATTCACAGCAGAATTCACTAATTCTGCAGAACTGGGATACACTGCAAGACCAGTAGCTAGCAGCTTAAAAGCTTCAGACACTGAAAAGCTCTGAATTGAAAAAAATGAATGCAAGTAGATGGAATTATGTATCATTTAATTTACTTCTATAATTAAATATGACCCTCTGTTCCTGTTGTTTAAGTAAATAAATGATTGCTGTTTTTTCTGACGAATATCAGTAGTCAGATGCATGTAAAGCCCCAAAGCCTAAACTGAGCACAACAGGAATTTCTCAGTTTCACATTTCTTGCTTGTCTGTGAACACTTGGAGAAACATTGGAGTGATGCACAGTGTAATAGCAAGGTGAGACATAGGATGCTTACGAACAGTGCTTACTCTCCTGCCCATTTAGCTGAAGGAAATGATTTAGCTGAAAGAAATACATAAAGAAAGCTGTTCTCCAATGAAGTTCACTTGAGTACTGATAGTTGCGATGTTTTAGATGATGAACTACACCAATCCAGTGCCAAAACGAACTCCCATGCTAAACTCCTTATTACAAACAGCAGCAGTGGGAACCACAGTTTGGGAGTCCGACATGGACCCCCAGTCAGATGTGACTTAGGTCCTTGTCGTTGCGCATACACGATTTTCATGCTCTTTACACAACTTGCCTGTGCACACCTGAAGGCCCATGAAGAAACGAGCCTGAGCGAAAGAAAAAGGGCAAAGGTAGTTCGAGAGGCATCAACAAGAGCTTAATACTTTTAGCAATGAGAATGGATCATCCTATGACTACGCAATGATGCATCAATCATTTTCCTTTACCTTCAAATGAAATACAGGAAGGAAAAGCATAGTCATTAATGTAATACCAGGTTAACGCTGTTAACTGGATTAACTGGAAGTGTTTTAAAAATGTTTTAAATATATATTGTTAAGACTAGGGCTCAAATTTTACTAAAAGTTTGCTTGTATAAAAACTAAGCTGATAACAGAGTCTACTAACAGGGTCTGCAGAGGAATGTGTTTTTAAATGTACAAAATACCATTTGCCTTAATGAGTATGCAGTTTGGAAAGGCCAGAGTCAATACAAAGGTTAAATTTAGCATCCGATTAAATGCAAATGTTTTTATTTTGAAAATGCACATTATGTGTGTGAATTATTATCAGGGGGATCACATGCTAATCTGCTGTGTTTTTCCAAGCAAATCTGTGTACTGTGATTTTGATCATTTTGAAATACAGTAATCCCCCACTTTTCATGGGGTTACTTTCCAAGAGTACCCTCGTATAGTGAAAAAACGCGCTGTGTTTCGGTAAAAAAAAAAAAAAGGCCTTTTTTTAAATTATTTTTTTAAGTGTAAACCCTATATATGCCCCCAAACATGCTCACAGAACACTTTAATTTCATTTTGAACTCAATTTAATGCATTACACATCAGCAGACTTGTACACAAAAGAAACGTTAAAATAACTCTCTCTACCCACACAGCTTACTAATACTAAATAAACTGATATAACAGTTGAAAATTTGGGGGGGAAAGTTTAAAACACTAAAATACGACGACACGACACGGAGTAGACATGCTACAAGCTGCAGGAGGCTTCTTCTTCTTCTTTTTATGGCGGTTGGTAACTTTTCAGTGTATTACCACCGCCCCTGGGCTAGTGGCGGTAATATAGTTCGGTTCTCAGGAAAAAAAAAAATCTGTTAGACTGAAGGTGTAGTGGGGTGGTGGTGGCGTAGTGGGATACTTGCCTCTAGACCAAGAGGTCATGGGCTCGAATCCTACCTTCAGCACACCACCAATGGGTTCCTGAGCAAGACCCTTAACCCCAAGTTGCTCCAGGGAGACTGTTCCCTGTAGTTAGGGATTGGAAGTCGCTTTGGATAAAAAGCGTCTGATAAATGCCGTAAATGTAAATGTAGTCCATGCCATGCCTCATTTAAAATATCATACTCACTTGCTCTCTAAAATCTGATTAATTAAAACAAATAAGTTTGATGTTTAACCAAAATGTCAAGTAGTGGAATTAACTGTAAAAGCATTGAAATAGCTGAAAAATAGAGTGAAATACAGAAAGCTCAGTGAACTTTTAAAAAGTTGCTTAACAGGTTCAGATTGGATGAAAATCTTCTGGACCTGGACTTTTTCATGCTTGGAGGTAGTGACTTCTGAAACCCACAAAATATTTTGGACATAAATTTGTCCAAAAGCTCCTAAAGCTTTAAATTAGTTAATTTTGCTGACTGTCCTTTTATAACCCTACTATTAAGACATTTTACCCCTGCTGATTTCCTCTATTCTTGCATATTTGGCATACTAAACAAACATCCCCATACAAAATGTATGAAACTAGGATAACCTAAAACACAAAACACTATTTTCATCATGATTATTTAATGTATTGGTTGCAACACCCATGTGAAAATGTAATTATTACAAATAAATTTAATACAAATCAGAGTTGCTTTTATTTCGCTTCTTTGAAGGGATTTTGTGCATGAACATTTCATTTAAGCATTGTTGTCCTATTTAAGCAATGTGGTTGCACTCCTGGAGGAATTTTGGCAGGCTGGCTACTGCTGGGATGATTCCCCACTGTTCAGAGTTTTTCATTGTGGTATGCTGGGGTCCCAGAGCTTTGGGTTGGATTCGCAACCGTTACTGGACTAGTATAATTTAATTTCTTTTGTTTCTTGCCTCTTTTGGAATGTATTTTTATTGAAGCAAAGTGCACCGCTGGTTAACTTTTGCGGTAAGTAGGTGTGTAATGAGTCCCCTTTTTTACAGTTTGGTTTTGTTTCTGAACCATAGTTCAGTTTGTATCAAAGTTCAAGCTTCATACTGAATTTTTGCTGGCATGAGGTGAAAATCCACCCATATGCACAGCGTCAGCATTTCTTGCTTTACCTGTTCTGTTCAGCAACAACCTATTTTTTGAGTGAATTGCTATGTACCTATGGAGCAAAAAATGTATTTAACCTCAAATTCACCATGTAGATTCCATTTAAGTTCAGAAGCATAGCATAAACACTTAACATTTTCTGAATAAGTGGTGTTTAAAATCAACAGGGCTGACAGTAAATAAGCCTAGGTGTGTCTAATATAAGTGATCCCAATTTAATCTAAGTGATCCCAATATCAACTCAATTCTGTTAATTGGTTGATTGAGTAGCTACCTACATTTTCTCTCAGGTCAAGTTGGTGTTAGATAGATTTTTTCAATATGTGAAATTATCATTTAAAGACTGTGTTTTCTTTGTGTTATATTACATTTTGATCTCAAACAATTAAGGGGGACAAATATACAAAAATAGTAGAACTCAGAAAGGACAAATGCGGTTTAATCAAAGTAAAATCAAAATTACAAAGGATATGTTGATTACAAAATTACAATCGAATAAAGTGAAGCTTTAAAAGAATATGTTTAGTCATAGAATTTTGGGCACGTATTCACATATATATATGCACAAACAGATGTGACTGTATACAGAATGTGTGCAAGTGGACATATACTGACTGCATGGCGGAAACATGAGCATATGGACATTGACAAATCACCCCCAAAAAATCCCAACTTCATAATTGTGTTTTTGAAGATTAGTAATAGCCAGATCTAATTTGCCTCCTTGGCTTGCTGAATTACAATACTCTCAGCTAGTGTCAAGGTTAGAGCTTCATATAGTAAATAGTAATATTTGCAGATCAAGCATGCTGGCTGTTGACTGACTGTAGGACACGTACACCACACCTGTACTCCTTTTTCACTGTAATGTGTGATTAAACTGTATTCGCTTAAGACTCAATGAAAATGAAAATGCAATGAAAAATACTTATAATGTCCACTTCTGTTCATTAATCATTTGAAGTTAAATTCATTACTCAGACCGGAATTAAGCATTTTGTCCATTTATCCAATTTGGTTAATGTGTCGTTTCCTTCCTCTCTTTTTGTTATGTTGAGTTATGTGGCTCTAGGATGAATAGGAGAAAATGAGTTTTATGGAAATCAAAGACAAATCACACCTATACAAACACAGGCAGCTGGACCCAGACATATCCTAAATGGGGAGGGATTTGCTTATGAGGGCCTAGTGGGGACCTTGTGTGTGCTTTACATTTAGAGTCAAATCAGCATTCAAACCAGGTTCAGTCAAATGGAGCAGTGAGTGTGTGTGTTACAAATCTGAGCTTTATCTCACCACCTGATGGTTCCTCAGACTAACCACTCCCGGGAAACGAGTGGCCAGTGTTTGCATGCATCAGAGAAGGGGCTTCCGTTTCAGGCATAAACTCCCACATTCGCGAAAGCCCTCTGCTGTCAGTCTCATTGTTAGTACTGTAGCTTTTCTGTTGCCACAGTACCCATAAGCTAACAGTAGAGGCCTCTGGCATTTGACATGTCCTGATTCTGGTGAAAGAGCAGTTGTTTGTCAACCTGTGAGATGAGTGGGAGTATTTAGTTGTGGGTCAGAGCAGTTTAAGATGCGGTCACGGCATGGGCACATTGCCCTAGAGCTCGAAGGTAATCAGCCCATCTATGTTTGCTGAAACAATAATATTTACACCCTGACGCAATCAGCAGAGATCATCTCTGTTGACTACTAGGCCGTGTTTTCACAATACATTTGTGTGGAGGGGTTTACACGCAGAAGTCACGCTACACTGTCCTCTCTGTCCACAAGTGTGTATTCATTATCAATACATGCACGGACTAGTACTCAGAAATACCCCTATTGCTCACTACCTTTTGTCTCTCCTTCTTTTCTAGGCACATCATTCACAGATTCACCAGTAGTTATTACATATATCTTGCCTACCATAATGTGACTGACTTGGAGAATTTAAACAAAGGCAGTGGTGACACTGCTGATGCTCCTGTCATAAGACTCTTTAGCTGTTTATTGGATTGCTAAACTGGTGGCAGACATTGTTTATTACATGACACTCAGTAGCAAATAGTTGTTTTAAGTCATTTAAATGATAATTCATTTAAATTAATAGAATTCATAATAAAATCTAATGATACAGAACTTGTCACCCTTGAAATAAAGCTAGGAATGTTGTTGCAGACAGTGAGAAAGTTGTTTCCCGTGCTCAGGCTTGTTCTAACATTAAGATTAAGAAAACAGAGTCAAGTTTCAACTGCAGAAATGTATATGTGTGCTGTCTAAACAATGGCTGCTTCTCAGTCTGCTCATATCTGCCTGGGGTGAGTGGAAATGTGCTGTAGCATTTACATGACGGGAAGACGTCTGTTTGCTGTGGTGTTTGATTACTGCTTAGTAGCAATAGTTGGCGTTCTTATTTACTAAGAGGTGTGTGTGTATGTATGTATATATATATGTATATATATATATATATATATATGTGTGTGCAAACAGAAAATAGATATTTGTGTGTGTGTGTGTGTGTGTGTGTGTGTGTGTGTGTGTGTGTATATATCACTTTTATATATCACTTTTTTAGATGTGAATCTTCCTCTGGGAGCCTTGATGATTTATTTGCTTTTCGGTGTAGTTTTCCTTAAAAAAATGATTTCAGTTAAATGTGTTTAGTAAATCAAACTTAATAAATATCTAGGATGATGAGACTGCAGAAATTTGACCGGTGATTTTTGTTTCTTCTATTTCCACTTTCTATTGCAGTTTTACTTGTTGAAGCTTTTAGACCAGTTGAACCTGTTTTGGGCAGGAAACAATTGCTATGAAACAAACAGCCAAATACAGTCGAAGCTCTGTGAACGTAATCAGTATATGTCAGTAAAGATAGGGGTGGCTTTCTATAGAATTTATAGAACTGGCTATCATGTGCAACTCATTTTGCACTTTTGATTTCATGGATGCGTCTCTTTCCAGAAAAGTTCATGGTTGGAGTGCAGTTGTGGAAGGGGCTTGAGTTTTGGATTGTAGTGTACATGTTAAAAATCACAGTAGAAATGTTGGATATTGATTGGCCACTAAATTTCTACAGTCCTGAACTTGATTTAAATAAACGCATTGTAATTGCTAGTGTGGTCATGCTTTGTTCTGATGGTATTCAATAGTTCAACAGTTCCTCAAACTGTTTAAATGCTAATACATGCCTTATTCTGTTTATAGAGTTTATGGGTTTTACAAGGGAATCCTGCCTCCTATTCTAGCTGAAACACCAAAGAGAGCAGTCAAGGTAAGAAGATTTTTTTCCTGTATCATCTATGCAAAAGGTTTCCAAACCTTTCCATGCCAGGACCCAAATGTAGACATTTAGTTGATCCCACAGCTCACCAAATATTTTGTAATGTGAAATAAGGCTCTTTAGACAAGTCATTAAAACAAGTCCAAGTGTTCTTCTACTCACAACAGTATTATTAGCTTAGATTCAGTATTATTATCCGCTACCTAACATGGCTAATGCTAGCACTGCAGGGAATGGTCCTGCCACGGCTCCCGACTCTCAGTTGTACGCTTAAATTTACCAGAAAATTTTAGGTATCACCCTATGTTTTGTTTTGTTTAATTGTCATGTTGACTGTTAATGTTGTGTTCCTTAATTGCACGTGCGATGACATCATTGAACAACTAGTCGACTCAGCTTCGACTTTGTTGACCGACTAGTCGACTAGAAAAAGTCGTTAATTGCCACTATGAGAGACAGAATGTAAAAAAAATTCAGGAAATCACATTGTATGATTTTTAAAGAATTTGTTTATATTGCACTACTGCACATAAGTATTTGAACACCTTGCAATCAGCAAGAATTCTGGTTCTCAAAGACCTACTCTGCATTTTAAGAAGTCCACCTCTACTCCACTTAGTAATCCTAATTAGTAGCACCTGTCTGAGCTCTTTAAAAACACCTGTCCACCCCACAGTCAGGCAGACTCCAACTACTGCCATGGGCGAGACCAAAGAGCTGACCAAAGACACCAGAGACAAAATTGTGGACCTCCACAAGGCTGGAAAGGACTACGGAGCAATAGCCAAGCAGCTTGGTGAAAATAGATCAATTGTTGGAGCAATTGTCAGAAAATGGAAGAGGCTAAAGACGACTGTCAATCTCCCTCGGACTGGGGCTCCATGCAAGATCTCACCTTGTGGGGTATCACAATGATAAGAAAACTGAGGAATCAGCCCAGAACTACACGGGAGGAGCTGGTCAATGACATGAAGAGAGCTGGACCACAGTTTCATAGGTCACTGTTGGTAGAACACTATGCCGTCATGGTTTCAAATCACGCATTGCACAGAAGGTCATCACATGTCCAGGCCCATCTGAAGATTGCCAATGACCATCTGGATGATCCAGAGGTCAGGTGAGACCAAATAAAACTTTTTGTCTCTCATTCTATCTCTCATCGTGGGAATGCACCTGAAATGTGAATTTCAGACCCCTTGCAAAATTGCAGGGTGTTCAAATACTTATGTTCCTCACTGTATATACTACAGCATTAAAGATCACATAATGACATAAGTGTGTAATATTGGCCTCCCTTCCAGATGCACTGAATGACTTTTATACAATATCACTTTGTGTACCACTGTCGTTCCAATATGCTTCACAGCCACCACCATCATCTCTGTGCCAAAGAAGTCTTAGGTGTCCTACCTCAGTGTCTACTGTCAGATTGCCCTTACACCCAATGTCATGAAGTGCTTCAAGTGGCTACTCATGAGGCACATAACATCATAACCAGTCCTCTCACAGGACCCCCTTCAGTTTATGTATTGTCCCAGACCTTCAGAGGATCATCCTATAACCACTACCCCACACCTGGCCCTCATTTATCTGGACAAAGGGATTCTTATATGTTTATGGACTTCAGTTCAACATTCAACACCATTTTTCCTCAGCATCAGGAAAGCAGTCAGGATTGATAGAAACGTCGTCTCCACCACTATGTTGAGCACGGGAGCCCCTCAGGGCTATTCATGCTGCTGACCTATGATTGTTTTGCAATGATTAGTTCAAACCACATAATCAAGTTCACTAATGACACCATTGTGGTGGGTTTAATCAGTAGAAACGACAATGGTGCATACAGAGAGGAGGTGCAATGGCCCCCAATCCTCACCATGTGCTAGAGAGGGATTCTCTGTAGCTGCATCATTCTCTGTAGTTCCCCACCTTGGATGATCCTGCAGTACCTAGAGAGGACAGCTGACAAGATCATTTTGGTCTCTATCCCCTCTGTCACGGACATTTGCACCACACACTGCATCTGCAAAGGCCCCAGCCTCGTGGATAACCCCACACACCCGTGTCACAACCACTTTTTCTTCCTTCCATCTAGTGAAAGGTTCTGTAGTACACAATGCCAGTATTAGAAATTGTTTCTCAACCCCAGGCCATCAGACTCTTTAATCAGAACGGAATTGTCTGATTAAACACAAAGGCATAGACATACCTAAACTATTTCTGCCATAAACAAAAAACATTCTGCATTGTCCTGTCCTGCCTATACTTATGTAGTTGTGTAGTGTTTCTGTTTTTTGTTTGGGTTCCACCCAAAAAAAATGGCCCTGGAAAAAGTTTAATTTTTACTATGCCATGTGTATATGCTTAAAATGACAGTAAACCTACTTGACTCATCTCATAAATTATAAATACATTATAAATATATTGGCAAATGACCACTACATCATACTCAACTCTTATCTCAGTGGTGTGTGCACATTCGAACATCTGTTTTAGACTTTGTTGGTTTTTGTGAGTTTTATCTTAAAAACAATGTGTAAGCACTATGTTTGCTAAGGGTAGTGACATGCCTTGAATATGAGTGTGCGTGTGTGTGTGTGTGTGTGTTAGTCTGAATACACTTCCTGACAATGACAGCTCATTTGTCCTGATCTGCTCTACAGTTTTTTACCTTTGAGCAATACAAGAAACTGCTGAGTTTCACTCCCTTATCTCAGGGCTTGGTAAGTCATCTTGCATGCTTAACTAACATATACACACAAAACTACACACATCCTAAGTTTAAAAATATTTTCTTGAACAGTGAAGGCCTATTGCATTTTATTTTAAAGCTTGTCTGAGGAGACAAGATTCACATGTACACACAGTCACAGACAATGGTATGCAATCATCAGTTAATACACTGCCACTGACTATAAGCCTAACATTGTCTTCAGCTGCTGGTGGATTGAAGGAGGTGTAAAGTGAAATGGGTGCTAGTCAGCAAGGTGTGTGAGCAACCCATTACGGTGACATTGTTCTGTCAAAGCGGCTTCAGGCTTGATGGATGAGCTACCTCTTGCTCAGCTGTCTCTGTCTCTCTCTCTCTCTCTCTCTCTCTCTCTCTCACTCTTTTTTCCCCTCTCCTTTTCCTTCTCTTTTATCTATCTTGTCCCCTTCTGTATTTCTCTTTTTCTTTTATCTTTCTCTGTCTCTGGGGACATCCACCTCTTCTCTCCTCCTTGAATATTTTGTGCCCAGAGGAGGTGAAGAATGTGAGGGTACTATAGGGAACATATGAGAAAATTAGCTTGAGTAAGATCATTAGCACTAGACTGGAGCATGTTTGAGTAGCATGGCAGAGCCCCCCTTCTCCTGTTGGGTACAGCTGAGAGGACTCAGGCTGATTGATGAGAACATGTAGAGTAATAATACAAATAAGTAATGAAAGAGTGAATGGCTGACTGTGTAAACACGGTCCAGGCCTGTTTGAGGAGATGGCCCGGCGCAATGTGACTGGGATAGAGACGAAGGAAGAGTAATGAGGGTCATGTACAATCTTGACATTTTCCCATTACACCAGTACAGCAGCACTCACAGCCATAGATTTACATGGCAACGTACACATAAATCCGCTGCATATACATTATGCATATGTACACACAGTGTAATTGCCAGCTAATACATCTGCAGGTACCTTAAGCATAGATCGTGCTGGCTGGAAATGATACTGTAATAGGGTAAACTCAAAGAATATTTAAGAAAATTAAGAATTCAAAACACATAAGCCATTATTTTAAGCACAATTCCTCTGAAAATAAAACCCTTTTTGCAGTTTTGTAACATAAATGTTAAACTTTTGGTATTTGGTTTACCTTTGTTTTAGTCATTTCACCAGAGACAGTTATTTCAGCTGTGTTTTTTTCTATGAACACATTTTTTTTTGTGAAAATGAATGACGGGAGAAGTTCATTCAGTAAGAGGGTTTAAGAAGAGGGCTTAAGACAAGCCTTTTGTCTAGACAACCAGATTCTTAAGAAGTGAAATGTCATCGTCACATTGTGCAGCTTGAATTATGATGTTGATCTGACTTTCATACCTCTATGTTTAAGTTGTCTGAAATATATTGTCTGTTTGCAAACTGTCTTTATTGTACCTCTTTTGACCTTATACCTCATCTTGTGGCCTGTAACCTAGTAACATAAGCATGTCTGAATGTCTGTCTGGATCAGGCTCTATCTGTGGCTGGACTGGGCTCAGGCTTAACCGAAGCTCTGGTGGTTAATCCATTTGAGGTAGTAAAAGTGAGCCTACAGGCCAACCGAGATTCCTTCAAAGTGGTAAGACAACAATGTTTTGAGACAAGTATCATTATCTAATGTACATCTTGTGATTTTCTCCAAAATGCATGCTCACTTCCTGTTAATAAAACTTCTGGTCTTTGTTTCATCATGCAGCAGCCCTCCACATTTACGCAGGCTCGAATGATCATTAACGCAGATGGCTTTGGTCTGCGTGGTCTTAATAAGGGACTTACCTCCACACTGGGACGCCATGGTGTCTTTAACATGATCTACTTTGGCTTCTACTTCAATGTTAAAGATGCCATTCCTGCAAGCCAGGTAATTCACAGTAAAACTGATTGATGTTTATGATTTAGATTTGTTCTGGATTAAAACGAGATTCATAGCGGAGCAGTGTAAAGTGTAGAATGTATTTATATAATACATATATCTTTTATAGAGAGAATTTTAGAAATCAGACTAATTAGATAATTGGTTGCATAATTGAAGAGAATAAGAATGGGGGAGCAAGGGGTGTGGTGGAGCAGTGACGGCTCCTTGTCAATATTTTTGGTGAAACAAACCACCCATCACCCCTGGTATGCACCGCAAACAAACTCAGTACCTCGCTGTGCACCCTGGGCAGCTTGATTTTCTTGCCCTAAGTACTTTACCTCCATGTTCTGCTTTCGCTGCCTCACATTTTGATGTATCTTTGTCTCTCCTGCTCTTCCCCCAATCTCCTCATAGTTAGTGTTAAATCACTACAAAAAATTTAAAAAATATTTTATTGTGCATATCTTACAAACACATAATAGTAATGTGTTTTTTTTATTATGTAGGTTTTTTTTCTACATAATAAACAATATTTCTAAATCCCAAGAAAACACATCTAACCTCTTTCTCACCTTATAAATTAATTCTACCCTCCTGGTCTTCTTGGTGAAGTTGTTAATCACTCTGTCATACCAGCAGGGATTTTTTTGCAAGCATGGCTGTGTGATGGTGGGTATGGCTAGTAAGCGGTCAAGCTAACAAGCTAATGCTCCTACCTTCTGTGCACTTGTAGATGAATAATGAAATATAAAATAAAAATAAATGTTATTAATAAATACTAGTAAATATTATGTTATGCGTTTTATGAATGAAGAAGTCTCACACTCAAGGTCTTTGCTCAGTACATAAAATAGAACAAAGTGAAAACTTATTTCAAAGGCTGTGATTGGCCACAGTGTTATGTCCGTCATTTTGAAGTGGAGAACTATACTATCACAGTAGGCAGTCACATGTTTCACAGGTGGGACTTATTTACCATTAGATTCCACTGAAACCTCGAAAATCCACGAGCCGCTGGGGTCTGAGAAGATTTACATTGAAATGAATGGGGACACTAGTGAAACACTGTTAGCTCTCTGTCACATCCTCAATGGTTCACATTACACATCCGGCATGACTCTCTACTCCCAAACAAAAGTTAATTTTGTTTAATGAAACTGGTACCATATGCCTGTTCCACATACATAAACTGGAGCATTAGATTAACTTCACTGAACTAATTGGAAGCAGGCAGTGGAATTGTTTTGGTGGGAGAAACTTACAGTGTAAGACCTGGTGAGGATTTCATGTTTCTTCTCTAAATTTAGTCAGAGAATGTCATGGCCTGAGAAGTTGCTTGACAAGGCCTGAAGCTACCTGATTTGGTCATCCATTTTAGGAAGGAGTCTGGAGCAGCACACAATGCTTTGGGGAGAGCTGGCCTTTGAAGCCTTTTGAGGTTTTAGGTGGAGCATCTGATTTCCCCCTGTGATTACCAGATGGGCTAAGTCATTGTACAGAGATTAAGATCCATATAGCCAGATCAGGATTAATCAGTGATTCATCTCCTCCAGTGGTTTCTGGCCCCATTAAAGCATACTGGTCTTAACTGTGTGGATTGCACACCGTTGTGTCTCCTTCCACAATCATAGTTCTTTATTCCATTTAACTCTAGGGGATATTTGACATGGTACATACAGTGTAATGATTTTTGAATGACGGCTACTAGAAAGAGTGACTGATGAAGAAGTAGCTCCTAGTGCTATTTGTTTAGAAGATAGCTCCTCCTGCATATGGTCATCTTTTGGATTAGGTGTTGATCAATCTCATCATTGTTACTTCGAGAAAGTTCTGGTCTAGAGAGTCTGCTGTCATTTGTAAAAATATTCTGCTGGCCAATTAGCTGTCAGAGCCGCGTGGGTCTGGGCTTCTTTTGGTACTGTAATACCCCGGTGCCGAGTCACAGCCCAATTACCTAAATTGTCCCCATATGCCTCCCCGGTCTGCCTGCATGTACCCTGTTTATAAATCCCAATCTCAAAGGCTGGCCTGTGCCATGTGATTCCCCCTCAGCCAATAGGGGAACAGTGATTTTCTCAGGAAGCTCTAATCTGCCCCCCGCTACCATAAAATGATCAGAGCTTTCATGCCAGCTTTGCAATCATATCCACAACCCGCCCCACCTCTCCCACCAGACGCCTCTTTCTGTTTCTGTTTTCTGCAACAATGACAATTACTCCTGAGTGCATCCCCCACCCTTTATTGGCTCCAGTAAGTCAAATTCAGAGCTGTACCTTTCTTTGCATAATTTATTATTTTGTATTCTGCATGCTTGTTTATGCCTGTTGTTTTTTAATGTTAGCTCTAAAGTCCCTGTTTTTATACATAAAATTGGAATGATGCTCAGATTTGTAAAACAGTGTATGCAGTGTGTGTGTTCATGTGTATGTATATAATACAAATCCTACAACTTACTTTCGCCAACACTCAGCATTCATTTACTTATATCCTCCTCCAAATGTCTGTATCGATCTTATTTTATTGATGTATTGTTTTTATTTTTTGTATTGAGACCATCCAGGTAAACTCCAAGCATGTGTTCACATGCCATAAATTACTAAATAACTGTACTTTACTATACTATATTATACCACATTATAGTGTAGTATTCTATACTTTCTTCTCTGACAGAACCCTCGTCTGGAGTTTGTGAGAAAGTTTGCCATAGGTTTGCTTTCTGGAACCATCTCGTCCTGTGTGAACATTCCTTTTGATGTGGCGAAGAGCCGTATCCAGGGTCCCCAGCCAGTCCCAGGGGAGATAAAGTACCGCAGCTGCTTCCAGACAATGGCCTTGGTGTACCATGAAGAGGGGTGAGCAGTCAGGTGTCGTGATAAGATGCATCAACTGACCAGAATTGCCGGCAGGTTTATAGACAAAAGAAGGATCAAAGAAATGCCTGAGACCTCATAATCATAACTGTGGGATTTTTTTAGTTGTTCTAGTCTTTTCACTCATTTCAACCACTTTCTTGCACCTGATTCCCTGCATTAAACTGATCTCCATTAACTTGCTGAGGAAAAGTTAAAATGGTTCATGCTATACCCTGCATGTATGACTGCTTATATACTTATATACTGTATAGTGATTATTTTACCTGTGTATTTGTATAGCTGGGGATACAATCTTTATAGTGGGTAAAGAATCTCTTTTGGTTGAGAGGACTCATGGGAAGCTTTATGGGTGAAATCATTGCTTTTATGAGTCTTGAGGACCTTTATTTGATCCTTTCACTTTGCTCTCAGAGACTAGTGAGGTGCTCATTATTAGATGTGTTGGGGCCTATGTTAAGGTGGGGTTGGGTGTGCATGGATCTGTGTGTGTGTATCTGTTTCTGTGTATATGAGTGAGACACTGTAGCCATTTGAGCTTTGGGGGTGCTGAGAGGGAACCCCCACCCCCACCTTATCCTGTCCAGCCCTCTAACACAACACAGTCCTAGCTAATTAGTGGTCCCTATGGGAGACGTTGTTAAGCAGGTCCTAACGAGGCACACGGCGCTCGGCAGGTCAGTTTAATCAGACAGCGGGGCAGAAAGGAAGTGGCTCGATCCTTATTAACGCCAGCAGAGGCAGGGGACAGAGGCTGGGACAAGGAGAGTGCCAGGCTCAGAGCAAGAGATCATATTGAAAACATTAGGGGCAGGTACACAACTTTTAGGACCCTGTACGTATCTAAGCATCACAGAGTGTGTGTTCATATGTTCTCTATAAATTAAGTTATATTCTGTCATGAATGTACTGAGAGAAATAATCCCAGTAATCTAGTTTATTATTTTTTACACTTTCAGTTTTTTTTTGTTGTCGTTTTATTTATTTTTGTTTATATTTTTTGTAGATATCTTGCATTGTATAAAGGACTGATACCCAAGGTCATGAGACTTGGACCAGGTAATCTGAAGTTAAAAAAAAAATTATTCCCATTTATTTTATGATAACTGTTCATACATGATTGCACTATATTGTTCTTTGTGTGTAGGAGGTGCAGTCATGCTGCTAGTGTATGAATACGTCTCTGGCTGGCTTCAAAGAAACTGGTGATGAGGATCATCATGCTACAGTCATCATGCTGGCCATGGACCTCAGCACTTAGGCCTTCTTTACTCTGTCAAATTTATTTCAATCTGTGTTCAATCTATAAGTGTTATGGAAACCAGAACTTTCAAAACACACACACTGCCATCATGTCCCAAAGGGAAAAACAGGTATATTACAATTATATTCCAGACTTGGCTCATACTTCAACATTGTATCCACAAACATTCTTCACCTCTACAACAGTGACATGAATTCTTTTCAGCGTCCGGATCTTGTCTTAGTAATATTGCACCACATCTCATTCCAGTCCTTATTGATTTTAGCATAAGATCATTTCTAGGAAATTCTCATCATATATTCTTTCCCCTGATGTTAGGATTCCAATGAGGGGAACATGCTATCACAGTTAATTCTCATTGCATTGCAACCACAGAAGCACTACACACCCAGTCTAGGCTCTCACACACTCACCACTCACTCACTGTTAAAGGCAACCCAACAGTAAATAACAACATTTTCAGTTTACAATAAGTATATACAATACAGTATAAATTTCAGCTTCCTAATTCTGGTTTGTCTGATGATTTAATGATGGGCACTTGTTAAGCATTGTGGCTGACGCATATTGTGAAATGTGAATAAGAAACATGATATATATGCCTTCGGAAATTAATGTTTGTACTTTTACTTTTCATGATTAATTTTACATTTAGACAGCTTTTATTTTCCGAAGTGCTTGAAATTCAAGACAACTCAGTATTTTAGGTGGTAATATTGTACCATTCAATTGAATGTGTAATGATACTAAAAGCCTCAAGTACTCTAATGTGTTTTGATGTACTTTGGACCAATTGTAGAAGTATTGCACTTAAACTTGAGTTACATGCAACTGATAAATAAGTAGTTTAACATGATGTCAAGTAAACGTTACATATAATGAAGAATAAATGAATAACAAACTTTAAAGAGGTAAACAATACAAATTCATAAACGTAGTGAGGGGAACCCATGGGATATCTATTATTATAAAAATTGCATGGAAGAAAATGACTCTTTTCTAATTTAGTCCTTGAACTATTAATGTCTGTAATTAATTTGGAATTCTGTTCAGTGTGGGCATTCTGATGTGAAGTTTTATTGCAACTTTCATCAAAACATTGTTGCAAGTTTAATATTACAGATAAAATAATGAAACAGCATTTTTTAATGGACAGATTAAAATGAATGAAATGTGATGTGTGTGTTTTCTGCCTTGATATTTCTATCATTAATCGAAAAAATGTGTTCATTTTAACATTGGCATCCTTTTTAAAATCCCAACAGCAATGCCATTTTAGCCCTTATTTTTTATTTTTATATTTGATTTATTGAAAATAATGTGGTCACTCTTCATGCCCACACTAGTTATGATTCAGTTCTTTTTTTCCCTTGTGTCCCTTCCTTCTCCTCAGAACACTTAGTGCTGAAGCATTGTGGATGCCTGTCAGCCATCACAGTTGCATGAGCTAACAACAAGCTGTCACTCAGCTCTTCGGGCCTGCCGGGTGATGCAGCATAACTCAGCACAAGTTAAAATAACAAAACTGAGAAATGCAAATATGAGAAGAGGGCACAAAGCCACCTCTCTCCCCTGCTTACTTGTTTAACTTTTTTTCCAGATGAAAAGTTATCTAAAGAGTTTTTCATTAAGCATATATGTTGCATACAATTAAACTTTTATGCACTTTTTACTAAACTTTTTTGTTAAGTTAATTATAGTACTCTGCATCCGGTTTTGGAGGCATTTCATTCACTGAAATATTTACTTGGTAGTTTAACCTCTGTCTGAAATTCCTTATTTCTGGCCATGTGGCCAGAAGGCTGCCCTGTGTACCATGCTGGCCATTATGTTGAATTTTTTGGGGTGAATCTGTATTAAAAAATATATGTTGCCTCTCTGAAAATACCATTGCCTCCCTGCTTCTCTCTGTGTCTCTTTCTATTCAAGATCCATCTCATTTTCTCTGTTTTTTCTTTCGCTCCCGACTGTTTACACGCCTGAGACGACTATGCTGGAAAACAAAATGGCTGGGTCCATTTTTAGCCATCCCCATATACATGGGTAACAACTTATAGTTTGCATGTTCGTCTCTTTGTACCTCCTGCTCTTAAATGCCATATTTTGTTTTAGTTCTGTCATAAAATGAGTCACTGACCTCATTAATGCTTAAAGAATTTTTTCTTTTCCTCTTTCAACAAGGGAGGCCATGACTGATCAAACGACTGCAAATGAGAAGGTTTGATGGATGTTATGAACATTGTGCCACTTTTAGACACCTTACATACTCAGCAATTGCAAACACAAATATGATGTCTGCATCTTCTTTATTGTATTTTTCTGTTTAGATAAAGTTGCTGATGTTATGAATTTGTTCACCTCACATTTTAACATGATTACACTATACACAGGTGCTGAGGTTTATGCCTAGCAGTCTCAAAGTGAGCAGTGTGAAATGTCTGGGCCTCTATAATATCACCATAGACAGCCAAGCTGTGTTTTCCATGAGTGGATCTGCTCAGACTAGGAGGCCTAAACTCACCTGTGTGTGTTTAGAACATGCTGTTCCAATACACCAGGGAAAACAGACTGCATATGGTCAGCCACCTTTCTAAATCAAGCTAGCACCTAAGCCATGTTCTCCAGTATTGTTGTAGACCCTGCTTAATGTTAGCATGCCCCACACTCCTGTCTTAAGCCTGATTGCACACAGTCAGCTAAAGATAACCATGTGACATTTGACTTGACTTTCCATAAGAATTAATTCTAAACAGATGTGTGTGTGTGTGTGTGTGTGTGTGTGTGTGTGTGTGTGTGTGTGTGTGTGTGTGTGTGTGTGTGTGTG
>JBBPDC010000001.1:39893131-39903150 GCA_037974485.1 Hemigrammopetersius urotaenia
GTGTGTGTGTGTGTGTGTGTGTGTGTGTGTGTGTGTGTGTGTGTGTGTGTGTGTGTGTGTGTGTGTGAGAGCATGTGGGTTTTTTCCATTTTCTGTTTCAGCTGTGGCTTGGCTTTGAGATTAAGGTGTTTGTCAGGTCTCGTTTTTCTGTACCTTTTTCTGTTTTGACTTTGTAGGAAAATGAACTTTTCCTATTTTGCTTTTAAAGAATCAGTCACTATTTGATTAAATTAATGTTCCTGTATTGCCTCTTTCTTTCTGTATACTCTACCAGCCTCCCTCTACCTTTTAAGATACAGTCTGTTTCAGCTGAGCAAAAGCAAACATTCCTGGTAAGATGACGGTGTGGCTGCTTCTCCATATCTAGTTCACAGATGGAGTTTTGTAAGTTGAAACGTGATTATCAGTGTCATTTTTACATTACAGTATTAGGACAACTGTGGATGGGGTGAAAAGTCTGTATATTCAAAGCAAGTGGGATCTGTGTAAAATACATGGCTATAATCTGCATACTATATCAATGCAGTTGCAGCATCAACGTCTGTGTCGGTGAACCCAACATATACGTAAATAACATTCAAAGCAGCTTATTTGAATAGAATAGGTTGCAAGAATGTGTTTGGTGGGCTGTGAGGTTTTGTACATGTGGGGCTTTCTAGGTGGTTCGCATACAATCGAAACAGGACTGCGATTCCAAAGCAACGGTCCGTAACCACTGTGCCAGGGTGCAAGTGTTTTCCAAGTCAAATCAGCAGCACTACCATGTTGGCTGTTTACTCTACATCTTGTGGGGACTCTTTAAAATTGTAACACAAGGGGAGCTGCAGTCATATTATGCAGGAATAATATAGAAAAAATTAATTGATTGAACTTCAAATGCGATCTCCACTGGTGTTCCATGTTTAGAACTATTCAAAATCAGAAAGAGATGGTTTACTTTTAAACAGCAGACAAGCAGTGTAAAAATTAATCAGTATGCATCAGCTCTTTGTGGACAATAGATGAAACAGAAAGAGACACTGTTTAGTTCGTTTAAAGTTTGTGTAACACCAGAATTTTTTTGTCTAATCCAAATCCTGACCAGTCTGGCCAGCAATTATTTAAGGTTCAATACTAAGGGGCTTAATTCAACAAAGCTGGCAAATATATGGAACAAATCAGGAATAGCAATGATATTAAAATATTTGAATGTTGTTTGCAAAAATGATGTCAGTACATTTACCCTGTCTCATAAAGTCAGATTTATTTAATTGCTTATAGATCAGCTGCAAACTTTAAATAGACAATGAATTTGGCCTGTAATTACTCACAAAATAATATAATTAATTATAATTGTTGTTGTCGTTATTGTTGTAATTATTATTGTTGTTGTTTTGATGTATGTTGTATAAGTGCATTGTACTCCATGTGGGGGTAAAAAAAATCCATAAATTGAGGTCTGTCATTAGTGTCCTTTAATAAGATACATTCAATTTTATTGTGCAATGTTTGGAAGTGTGCAGCTTCACTGGTCTTTAATCTAGCATGAATGAATGCTGGTAGTGTTGGAATGTGCATCACTGTCCCACACTGTTTTTACTAACATCCATCTGTAAAAATTGCACAGCATTCAACGCACCTTACAGTCAAATAAATTAATGTAATAACTTCTCCCAAACGTTCTGCCATACATCCTAATAGAAGCAAAATTGGCATCCTAACTTTTTTTAATCAAAATACGGCGTAAGAACAAAGCAAAACATCTGGATGTTATCTGTTTACAACACCCTGAAACATTTAAATGCAAATGGGATGGTTCTTTTACATGATTCATGTGGAGTACTATCTGACCCATTTAAAAAATATATATATGTATATTCACAGAAAGGAGCGCTGAAAATGAACTCGCAGTGAAGCTGCTAGCAGGTTCACTTTAGTCACATCTCAGTGACCTCTGCACCTAAATCTGCAATAATGTTTATATGGGCTTTCTCCTCTGCTATGTGGACAGAGAGGACTAACATTGACAGATAAAATTGAGAGGGCTCTTCAGGCAAGTTGTTTATAAATATACCAAAGGACTGACATTAGTCCATCCAGCAGTAGCTTTTTCTGGAAAGTCTTGTATACTGTCCATTCTTCTTATGCAGGTCTTTTACTCAGGTATCACAGAGCAGAGGCAGTGACAGAGTGGTCCAGAGAGGCTGCCATGCCCTTGAAGGCCAGCGGTGTGGCGATGTCACAGCTGTGGGGAGAGAGAGCACTGCCACTGGGCGGTTGCCATGTGGGGCCGGTCACATAGGCCGACGTGGTGCCGCTGTACCCCATGTAAGGCGACACTTGGGTGGGAGGATGGTAGAGATGGATGCTGGGAGCTGTGACATAACTGTTCACTGTGGGCAATCCATTCTGCGCCTGTGAGAATGAAGAGAGGCAGGGTTAGTCCAGAACAAAACTAACAACAAAGAGGACACTAAAAAAGTCTTAAATGTTCTTTGGTTTAGTTATCTGATATATATAGCATCTACATCATGTGGAGGTTTTCTAAATTGTAAAAAAGATTCTTCATACTAACACAACTCATTTACAAAAATGGTTCCTAATTGAAGCATCTGTTGAAAAGTTTTTTAAGGGATCTAAAGTGGTTGTACAAAAAAAAAAAAAAGAATCTCAGAATGCAGCCTGTAAGAAGGTAAGAAGGGGATGCATAGTGAGAGAGTCAGGAGGAGGGAAAAGGGTTTAGCGTATATGATGCATAAGTAAGATTGTCATGAAGTGTTGAAAGATGATGAAAGACAAAGGTTTCATGAAATTTGGAAAAATGTATATAGAGAACCTGTGGAATGTCTGTAAGATTTGGCAGAAAGACACTGGAACGATTTACCAAGCTTCTTCAACATTAGGCCTTTGGACTGCTGGTGGTGTTTGACTACTGAAATTTATCCAGAAATTTCTGACCTGTTAAAGTCCAGGCTTAATCCAACACATTAATCAATCCTCATGCAACCCAAAATCCATAACTGTATGCTTGATATTATATACTTGTTTTGCATCCAAATTATCACTGACTAATAAACTAACAGAATGAAGTACAGCACTGATTTCATCCATACATCCATTCATCATTCATTCATATTTCAAATAATACATTTACTATCAACACAGCAATACAGAGTGAGAAAATAAAATCTCACCATTCCTGTATTATGGAAAGGAGATTCTTCGCTGCTATTATTTTTATATAGATTAAGTATGTTTGTAGGTAATTATTAGGCGGGGATTTACATGCCTTATGCGAGTCGTTCTCAGCTTTTCCTCGGATGCTTTTAGCTACCTGTTTATTTATTATAACCCACACGAATGGACTCACTAAATGTTCTCACAGTCTATTAGTACAAGCATGTACTCGAGGTCTTGACCGAAAGAAAACGAGAAAACCGATCGACCTCTTCTGGTTTGATGTCTCTCAGGTAATTAATCTGAGACATTAGAAATCAAAACGTATTTCAGCGCAGAAATCAATAAGCATGTAAAAAATGCATAAAGAATAATGAGAATTTTATTTTTTATCGTAGTAGCAGATGTCTATTTTGCTGATTTGTTTATATTCCAATATTTTTTTTTAATTATCTCCCATGCTAAAAGGTATTCTGCCATTAGCTTCGATCTGTGCGGCTTCACCAAGACTCGTATCTCTGAAGGTTTTATTGTGACTCTAATTCTGAACCATTAGCCATTTCTTCTTATTCTCCTTTTACACTGCTTTTAATTGCTATTATTATTATTATTATTATTATTATTATTATTATTATTGTTGTTGTTGTTGTTGTTGTTGTTTTCGCAAGTATTAGTAGTAGTAGTACTGTTATTTCCATTATTAAATGATCATCATTAGTGTGCTTCTTATTGTTTTATTATTATTATTATTATTATTATTATTATTATTAATAATAATACTACTGCTCGTTTTGAAATTCCTTATATTTCTGATGAAATTGTGTTGCATTAGTTTTTGCTTATAGTGCGTCATATCATTCATTATCTTTAACTCCTTATTAATTTCATTGTAAATATGAAAACCCCCATTCAGAGTCAGAAAAATTTACTGATCCTGAAGGAAATTGCTTAAATTCGAGAACCCTTTTCAGATTTCTCGCGCATTCATCAAATTATCCGTGCGCTTCTTGCTAATCAAACATTTATGTTTTCACTGTGTTCAGAGCGTTAATCTTCCTGACAGAGAGGAATCACTGAGTTACACAAGAACCGTCGATCTCCATTAGGTTTTGTAAATACGGGCTGTTTGGCGAGATTCCCTCATTTATCTTGAACAAGAGGCTGCAGTGGCGCCTGTGCTGCTTTATAACACTTCTATAACGCTGCTGTTGTATTACACTGATGTTATATTACACCTATGATCTATAACACGGCTGTTCTGTTACACTGCTGTTCTATTACACGGCTGTTCTGTAATACTGCGGTTCTATTATACCGTGGTTCTATTACACTGCTGTTCTGTTACACTGCTACTGTATACCACTGCTGCTCTATGACACTGCTGCTCTATAACACTAGTGCTCTATTACACTTCTGTTCTGTTACACTGCTGTTCTGTTACAGCCGTACAGATACTGGGTGTTAAAGTCGAGCAGATCGTGAAGAGGCGTATTAACTGTGTAGGTAAAGGCCGTGCGTTGGTAATAAAGATTTATTCCGTCGTATTCCACGAGACATAAACCTCTAAGCCCTTCTAATAAACGACTCATCAATCGCCTGGTGGCGGTCCAACCAAACCGAACGGATCATGCCACCGCCTCCCCTCCGGGTCTCACGTCATTACATCACTCGCGCCCCTTTCTTCAAGCCAATTCCCGCCCGCGCGCGAGAAACTAGCCTACCTGTGTCGCGAGCACGCACCTTTGCAGCGGGTGAAGCATGGCGAGCGACCGCAAGTGACATTGGGTTTCCTTCAAGCCTTAAGAAATAAAATCCCGTTCGAATCTTTAGGGTGTGTTCTGAGAGGCACAGGTCCGCTCAGTTTCATCCAGAGAGATTTGTTTCCAGCAGAACAGACAGTTTGAAAAAGTCACTGTAATCTCAGAAAGTGGTGCTGATATACGAAAGCGATGGAACTGCATACGGTACGATACTAGAATAGAAGGAGGACATCAGTGCCGCGTGTGTGGCCTGTAGTCTTACTAAACCTGCTCATGGTCAACATTCAGCCTTATCTCACTGAAAAAGGAGAAAGATGAGATACAAATCTTGCCCCAGTTTAAAGCACATCAATTAGTTCATGTCGTTTAAGATTTAATAATACAATGGTGGTCGGTTTGAGCGCGCTTTTACCGCTCAGAGTTTTTTTATAATTCTGACGTCGTTCACGAACTTTACAGATTAAGAAAATACATTTTACTGATGTATTGAATTTTACTGTAGTCAAAATAGAAAACGATGCACAGCTTGCTTACGTAGCAAATAAATGGGGCGTAAAGAATTCAAGAACTCAAAAAAATAGAATAGCCTATTCTATATATAAAATAGCCTATTCTCAGTCCTAGACACTGTAGTTTATATTCAAAATAATATTCAAATAATAAACCAGAACTTATATTTTAAAGTGATTTGAAGGAAATGTATAAAACTGTAATAAAATGTGTTTTTTTTTAATAAATGAATTTCTTCCTACTGTACAGACAGTGCCCCTGAAATTATATTTTCAATAAAAGTAGTACTAAAATAACAATAACTACTACTGCTGCTCATAAAGAATAATAATAATAATTATTATTATTATTATTATTATTATTATTATTATTATTATTATTATTATCATTATTATTATTATTATTATTATTATTATTATTATGTTTTGATGATTATAATAATAAATCTGCTATTTCGGTTCAGTGTCCATAGACTCGCCAGAGAAATATTTTGAAAATATTGCGCGCGTACCCACACACACACTCACTGAAAGTACATTTTTAATTACAGTAAGCACCGACTCTTGACCCTTGGCCTGGTGGTGCGTACTGGTGGTTTAAATATGGTTCCTTAAACTTGCCCATTCTGTTTAAGATGAGGATTCATTCATTCATTTGTTCCGTCTGGCAGTGCAGGAGGTGATCGCTGTTACCTGTGCGTATTTCGCGCCATTGACTAGTGGAGAGCTGGCTGAGGAGAAACTACTCCTGCTAATAGTGCTCCATTCTTCTAGTTTGGCGCTGGGAAAGGGCGGACTGTCACTAACTGGGGGGCAAAACAAAGACAGGGAAGATGGAAGTCAGACGGGTACAGCACAGCACAGCCCACACTGTTTGCTACTGATCACTATCTTTAGCAGCGAAGCCTGACGCTCCTAAAGTCCGGCTACTCAGCGGGTGCGTCTTTGTTTTTTTTTTTACAACAGAACAAATCGGTGAGCATCGATGTTCAGTACTCCTAGGGGATCAAATGGATTGTAAAGGATCTAGTGGATGCTGCACGCTTTTCTGCTCAAGCGTGACCTGTTTGAAATACAGCTATACGTTGTGCATGTGCTTGCGTGAGTGCGTGCGTGCGTCCCTCTGATCAAACTACACAACTGGATATAAGATTATTCTTTTGTGTAATGAACAGGACTGGTTTACAAAGCACCTTCCTGTGAGAACAAATTAGATTTAGTCTAGTCGTTTCCCTTTTGTCCTTGATGGTTTCTAAAGTTTGAAATGGGAAAAGTAAGGCCACCAAGGCTGTAACATGAGAGGACCACAAGAAAACAAATGGAGAATATTTTTGTCCACCAAATCTTATTCATGCCATCTTTCGAAATCGATTTTCTGTAATATTTCTGTTGTCTTATGCCAATTCACAATTACCAGCCCTCCGATACACCCCCCCCCCCCAACGCGCGCGCGCGCACACACAACCTTTAATCTGATGTAGGGGTTTTGACATATATTAAACGATTTCACCAAACAGTCTCCCTTGTGGAGCAGTAGTCACAGAATGTACGTTGCACCTTATTCCAGCTTTCAAAACCTGCCGCAAACATCTGCTAATCATTTGGAAATTCATAAATTGTTTAGAAAACCTGGCCCATTTCTCTCCAGTATTTCTTGTTCGCCACGAGAGGCTACGTGGCCGCTGAACAGCAGCGAAGTGTTGTAGTTTAGACTGTCGAGGGCTGGTTTTAGTACAGTGCGAGCTTCGGGAACATAAACATGTTTCTGCACAGTACCGTGATCACACACACACACACAGTGTAGACAGTCACAATGCAGTTTCTTCTGGACAAAGCATTGGATTTGCGAAATGATAGCTGGATTCACGTGGGCGGTTTGTTTCGTTCAAATGCGTTTCATGCGAATATCTGAAAGGCCTGATAGGCACAGCTACCTTTAATAAAAAATTCGTTTAAAGTAGGCTACAATCTATTGCCCAGCAATGGAGGCAAACCTTAATGTCTCTGCTTTTCTTTGTTTTAACGACTTCAAGTAGCCTACATGTGATCATTGAGGTGGCAAAAAGACTGGACAAAAACCTTTGGACAAAACTTTTGCTATTTACCTTAAAATATCCACATTCTCTCCTGTTATTCTCACAGGCCCTCGCCCGATTATTTTAATGCAGTCATGGAGGGGCTTCTGAAGTATTTTGCATAGAATTTTGCGATTTAAAAAGTTGCATTTCGATCTTCTCATGTCTGTAGAATACATGTGACAATTTTTAATGGTGCTCTGGCATATCGACTACTAATATTTAGCATCTGCTCGCTCACTGTGTACATAACCATTTACACTCACACACACACACACACACGCACTCACAATTCAGCCTCACATAAGACCTTCAGTAAAGTACAAAACGACTAGACGAACACACACACACACACACACACACACACGTTCACACACATTGCTACAGTGCTAGTAAAAAAAAATATTTTCTTTACCAGTAATTGAGAGTATGCTTACTTTGCTGCTCCGTTATAGACCGAATGCCCAAAATGTCTGTGACAGAGTGAGAGGAAGGCCATATTCTATGCATAGCCATGTGTCCAGGGAGGGTGGGCATGCCGGGGGGAGTGGGCACTTTAGTCCCTGTAGCTGCGATGGGAGTCGGATAAGAGTACAAGTGGTTATAGGGCAGTGAAGGCTGTGGCTGGGAGTGGGAGGTTTGTTTGCTGGACTCGTACTGGTTCTGCTGGGCCACGTTTCCAATCTTGTTGCGGAGGATTCTGCTGATTGAGCTGACGGACGGCAGGTTGAACTTATCACAAACGCCGTCGGCGAGCAGCCGGTCCCTGATCTCCCAGGCGAAGATGCCCGGGTCCCGCTGCTTGTAAGTTCGAATGTGCTTCACCACGGTCGGCGTGGTGACCCGTGGCTTGCTGCCTCCGATAGCGCCGGGGAGGATTGAGCCGGTCTCGTTGTAACGGGCCAAAATCTTACTTACGCAGCCGTGAGAGACACGCAGCTGCCTGCTGATGTCGCAAGGCCTGATGCCCAGCTGGGCCAGCTCTACAATCCTGAGGCGGATGGCGTTGGGCAGAGGTCTTCCGTTTACAAAAACGCCACCCAGCTGGTTCACCTCACCAAAGGCTGGTTCTGGTCATGCAGAAACACACACACACAAAGAAAATGAATTTTGTTAACGCTAAAGCGAAGTTATCCGACCGTTCACATGTTTACTAACTTCTAAACGCTCAAATCCCGGCCCAGGTGTCAGCTAGTATTTAGAGGGAGGCCTAGAGTGTACCAGCTTTTTCATTTGTAGTGGAATTGTTCCAGTTCCACGTTCGTTTTGCATAGTAAATAATCAGCATGTAACTGAATTGCAGCAGGAATGCATTTTTCGGACATGTTTTCTGTGCAACATATTCTGCATATTTCTCTAGCCAGTCGCTCAATACCTAAAGGATTGAATATGCCAAATAGAACCTATTCAAACAACACCTCCGCTGCAGGGCCACCGAAGCATCGCACTCCCCGACACTTCAAAATGAAAGCTTAAACGGCCTTTTTCACACTGCTGGCAAATAACCCTGCATGAGCTGCAGTCTTCTGCTGAACTTAATCATTTTCTGCAGAGCGTTTATGAAGGCTTCGGTCTAACAGGTTCTGCAGTTTGAAGAAAACACACTCTAGTTCTTACCCATTGCGTGTAACCCTCCGGCGATAAAAGAAAGCCCACAGTGACGTCCTCTGACCAGCTCCGAGTCCAGTTTAGCTGATCTTTCTGATGTCTTGCAGTTGAAGCGGGGAGTGGATATCGACAGTATTACGTCGAAGCGATAGCGATTCGTTACAACAGTGGCAAATTCTCGTTCTGTTTCCTGATGTCTGGGAGGACAGGCTTACATTTCAGTTCGCAGAAACCAGGGGACGGTCTTTCAAACTTTGCTCCTTGGTGAAGACTCGCCGTCCAATCACGTCACGCTTTTATTCGATGCCGCGCTCCTATTGGTTGAAATTGTTGACGTGCCTAGTGGCTGCGGTGGTTAGGGCTTCCCCTCTAGTGTTTGATCCACTGGACGGGATTTCCTCAGTCATATTTGTTTTAGACATTTCGAATAAAATACAATTTTTTTTTTTACCGCGTCGAACTAAACAGTAAGTGTTATAAAAGCAAAAAATAAAATAGGAAGACGGATTTTTGTTGACGGCTGCTCGGAAATAATTGTTTTTGAAGAATTATTAAATCTAACCGTGTTAAATTTAACAGTAATGTGTGATGGAGCATAAACTTGTTACACATGCTTTTGAAGAGTCAGAAGAAGCAAACCACAGAAGTCCAGCCGCAGACACGTGATTTAACTCGGAAGAAATGCTGAAAGAGATTAGATGGACATTTTAGATCGGATCGACGTATTTGTAGGTCATTCTTACAGAAAAGAGACTAAACATACGTTGACATCAACCTTTGCAGTATACTGCTATCCAAAGCTTACCAGCTGATGTAACCTTACTTACAGTCTGCATGTTTTGCTTTGATATGGTCCATATATCGGTCTCTCTCTCTCTCTCTCTCTCTCTCTCTCTCTCTCTACACATATA
>JBBPDC010000001.1:39903250-39929311 GCA_037974485.1 Hemigrammopetersius urotaenia
TATCAAGGTGAAAGTCATCATAGCTTGCGTAGTATAGACCCAGCTCCCAACCCAACTTTGTGAATAGATTAATGACGTTAACGGCCCAGCACTAATATAACTTTTATATATATATATATATATATATAATTAATGCACATTGGCTATACAATCTGTTTCTGACTTGATCTGCGTTATAAAAGTATGAGCATCTGAACCCAAGCACTAATGGACCATAAAATGCTTTAAATGCTGGTTTATTAGCTGCTCCACCTCCTCGACTTCGACGTCAGCTTTCTGGAGAAGAGCTTCTTATGAAAAACGGATTTAAAAAGGGACCCTTCAGTCCTCAATGACCTCAATGACCATCTTCTTCCCCAACAAAACTACACGATATTACCCACTAGGTGTCAGACTTGTACTGTGGTCTTTCGTGCACGGAGGCCTGATAGAGGTCTCCGGGCTAGAGGAGGCTCGTTTCCATCAAACATTTTTGGTTTCATTAAAAACGAATAGGTCTAGTAAAGCTGTTAAAAAACAAGGATTTTTCGGTAAGCATACATATTGAAATCCTTTGACTGGGACCACACTGTGGTCTATGAACCGAGATACAATGAAATGGCGTTTTTGAGAACAGAAGCTCATGGGTGCCCTCAGAAAGTGCCTGAAATGTGCATTGGTTTGTTCCGGTTGAACAAGTGAAAGCATTCTGTCTAATTACGGTTAATTGGCCATGATATAGCCGTGCTCCAGCACAAAAGAGCCTGTCTGATTTCGATAATTAAGAGAGCCTGTTGAAAGCTGGATGAAGGAGGCCCAAGACTTCGAAGGAAGAACGTTATGAGTCTAATTGTAATAATTGGCTGGGCGAAGTACACTTCATTATCCCTGCGAGGTGCGCTCACCTGCCTCCAGGTCCACAAAACCACAGGCGATGGCCGACCTGCATTAAACAGACATTACAAATGCGTGCAAGAACAGCAGACATTTGTGGAAACAAGTGTGAAAACAGGAAAGAGAAATCACAAAGTATTCGGAGTCGTTTCGGTGAAACTATGGATTGTGCTCACTGCATTATATTCAAGATACGACCACCAGAAGACGCTGTCTGCCCTTGAATCAACTGGAGGCGTTCTTAATTTCTCTTAATATTTTAGCCTGCACTGTATGTTAATTTAATTAGCCATCCATTTGCGGTGCTACATCTTAAACTCATTGACATGTAATTTACAGAGAAGCTGAAAATACCACTGGTAAAAACACTAAAATTACTTGTATTCCTTCAGATTATAGCCAGTTTGCAATAAACGTACCCGATTAAGTAAACTGAATATACCTAACGTAAAGCTTAAGTTCTATTTATTAATTACATATACATCACATTTGAAACTTATATGCTTTTTTGTGTCAGTGATAAGCAGGTCCTAATGGTTTCGTGGCTTTTGTGGTTATGCAGGTGTAATCTAAATAATTCGATAATAAATCTTAATAAAAGTTCGCAAATGTACTCTAATCTTTACTACAGCACATGATGCATTATTATTATTACACATGATACATTATCATTATCATTATCATTATTATTATTATTATTATTATTATTATTATTATTATTATTATTATTATTGTTGTTATTGTTATTATTATTATTTACTACGCGTGTGTATATTGATCAATTCTACGCTTATTTTAGTAGCGAAAATTTTAATGCTGTTTAGAGATGCCTCTCAGTCTTGAAGAAACGTAACTTTACTGAGAGGAAGTTTTCAGTGCCCTCCTTCCTCAGACAGGTTTCTGTCTTACGTGCGGCTCAGGCGCGGTTACTTTTGAAGAAGCTGCTGATAAAGTCCTCTTTAGACTAGGCTGTGGGTGATGACTTGGTTCTGGTGATCCAGTCAGTGTGAATCTGTTCCGTTTGGACAGAAGAGTAAATCTTCAGTTTCAGTTGTGCTTAATGCTACCTGGCTGTGTTCCTAATCACTAGACTGAAAGTCTGAGGGTGATCTTTGGCTGAACTTACTGCTTCTGCACAAGTTTGAGTTGTTTTCGATTTAAATATGAAACCTGATTCCGTTAAGCCTCAGATACCAAAATAAAATGAAAACTACAAAAAAGGATAAAGAAACGAAAACCTGTTACCGATCAAAATATGAAATTCATAATAAGCAAATAAATAACAACAAAAACTATAATAATAATCGTTATTACTATTTTTATTATTATTATTATTATTATTATTATTATTGTTGTTGTTGTTGTTGTTGTTGTTATTGTTGTTGTTGTTCCCGCGTAACATCGCTGGAAATTGTTATTGTCAATAACATATAATAATAATAATAATAATAATAATAATAATAATAATAATAATAATAATAATAATAATTATTATTATTATTATTATTATTATTATTATAACTTGTGTTATATTAAATAAGCTATATTAACTACATGCCTTGCTTTTTTTATATTGGTAATTATAATTAACAGCAATTTCAGCAATTTTGTTTATTCCAAAATTTGTCAGTTTTCTTCTTGTACTTCAGCGAAATAAAAATCTACTGTTCAGTCACATTTGAGCGCCTTCTCCTGACACTCTATCAGTCTCACAGGGCCACGTCAAGCGAGCGGAGCTGCGCTCAAGGGTATTTGAGCGGGTCAACTTTACCTGACAGCCTCTCCTCCTCCTCCTCGCGAGTACATTTCTCCAGCACTGCGCGTCTGTGCGGAGTGGATAGGAATTTGGACAACATGCTGCTCACGCCCAATAATATATCACACCGAAAAAAGTGGAGTTAATCATTCACGTAGCCTCTTAACACGCGCATATGTATTTATTTATTTATCAGTCAGCGCTCCTTCCCTCGTCGCGAGGGCACTCCTGCATGTCTGAGTACGATGGGGCATAATGTAAACACGCCTGCAATCACCACAAGCCTCTTGTAGCCATTAAAAGTCAGGAGTTCAACTCAAGCTCTGTTTTTTTTTCAGAAACGGAGTGGGTTCTCGAAGATTCAGGTCTGCGCGTGCACTCTTCTCATTAAGGGGCCTCTCATAAACATCACTCCAACTGTCAATATTTCATCCATCCTTTTGTTCCCTGCCTTTGCCCTTATAAGCGAGAGAGACGTTTCACACCTTGAACGTGAAATCAGTACACCTTCGCGCGCTGATGGGGGGTTGCATGCACGTGTGTTTGCGGGGTTTGGGGGGATGGCAGGGGCAGCTCGTGGCCACGTAATGGGGCTCTTTGCGAATGCAGCACAGATGACAGCGCCACATTGTATTGTTGCCCTCGCTGCTGCTGATGCCCCGCCTCTGATGGTAGCCTTAAACCTGGCACCCAGCTAAAACAAACGAAAGTCAGCTTCGAGCTCCCACTCAAGCCAATTAAGGCGGACTCCAGGCTCCCTCTTACGTGTCCAGCTCACTGCCCGAAGCAACAGGAACCAGAGGAAACTGGCCAACGACAAGAAGGGACGGCTTTGCTTTGCCTTCTAATTTCTCTCCTTTCCAGAACAGAACAATGTCGATGAGCCCCAAGCATACGACTCCCTTTTCTGTGTCCGATATCTTGAGTCCTCTTGAGGAGAGCTACAAAAAAGTAAGTATGGAGAGCAGCAACTTGGGGGCTCCTCTCGCCTCGTACAGACAGCCACAGGTCACACAGGCGACCATGCAGCAGCACCACATGGGACACAACGGGACGGTGCCCGCAGCAGCTGCCTACCACATGACTGCGGCCGGGGTGTCGCAGCTGTCCCACACGGCCATGGGGGGCTACTGCAACGGGAACCTAGGCAACATGAGCGAGCTGCCGGCTTATCAGGACGGAATGAGAGGCACCACGACAGCCACCAGCTGGTACGGAGCAAACCCTGACCCGCGCTTTTCTACAAGTAAGTGCATTTGAGGATATGTGTTATACGTCTGGGTCAGTGGATGCGGTAAGACGCGAGGATGCATTTTTATGCTTTAGGAATCTATGTTAATCCGTCGAGCTCACACACATATATCAGTAAAGCAATATCATATATGCATGTGTGTATATGTATATATATGTATGTATGTATGTATGTATGTATGTATGTATGTATGCGTGTTTCTACATTAAGTGGCTAATTTTGCCGTTAGTTTGGAATTTGTTTTTTATTTTATGGTGATCCAAGCGAATAACTATTACACAGGTCACACGTTTAACTAGCGTTGAAAGTCAGAGAGGGCAAGTATTGCAAAGCGAGCGCGACGTCAGGTGTTCGGTGAGAGTGGGCTGCTTGCGGGTCTTTTCACGGAGTTAAATTAGACAGGTGTGGGAGCTCAACCAAACCCACTCAGCCCATTAACGAGCTCTCAAGCCCTGACCCTGCTTTAAGCGAATATACGGACATATATCGTGCATGCATAATTGGCGTAATTGAGTGCACTAGGCATATTAATGGCAAGAAAATTGTTTAGCAAACAATCTTCTTTTGATTTATTTTGTTCACAAGAATTATTTTATTTAGTTATATAAAAACATTATTACTACTCATTCTACTACTTTTCTACTATTGTTGTTGTTGCAGCTGCTGCTTTTGTCTTGTTGTATTTTTACCTTTTATTTTGATAATCGTTTGGGTGTTTTTGCCCATTATTACTATACTTGCTATTATTATTCTGATCATCACTGTTGCTAATGAGCAACTTTTTCCTTTCAGTCTCTCGTTTCATGGGTTCCTCCTCCGGGATGAATATGGGCAGTATGAGCAGTCTCGGCTCCTTGGCGGATGTTGGTAAAGGCATGGGCTCCCTAAGCAGCGCGCCCAGGAGAAAGAGGCGCGTGCTCTTCTCTCAGGCACAGGTCTACGAGCTGGAGCGGCGCTTCAAGCAGCAGAAGTACCTGTCGGCGCCCGAGAGGGAGCACCTGGCCAGCATGATCCACCTGACCCCGACCCAGGTCAAGATCTGGTTCCAGAACCACCGCTACAAGATGAAGAGACAGGCCAAGGACAAGGTGTCACAGCAGCAAATGCAACAAGAGGGCGGTTCGTGCCAGCAGCAGCAGCAGCAGTCACCCAGGAGGGTGGCAGTGCCAGTGCTGGTCAAAGACGGCAAACCTTGCCAGGGCAGCGGCCACACGCCCACCAGCGCCGTGCAGAGCCACCATCACCAGGGAGCCAACGTTATGATCATGTCCAGCAACGGCACAATGGGCCAGCATCAGAGCCAGCAGGTAGGCAGTGCCGGACAGTCCCCAGATTTGGGGCAGCATGGCGCGAGCCCCCCTTCCCTCCAAACCCAGGTGTCCGGTCTATCACACCTGAACTCTTCCGGCTCTGAGTATGGCACGGCCCTGCCCTGTTCCGCTCTGCTTTACGGCAGGACATGGTGACGACAGCGCAGACAAAACAAAAACACGACAGACAGACGGACAGACAGACAGACAGCAGCTCTAAGCTACTCAGTCTCGGAATCTGTCCTGATCCAGTCGACAAGAAAATATAAAATAATTCAGATACTGTAGGCATTGGCACTACGGCTAGGTTTCTCCTTCTGGCCCTTGGCACCCCCCTGAATTTTCTGCAGACTGGAGGGGGGTTAGCGGCAACATTAAAAGGAAACGAGCAACACGACCATTTCAGTCTGAGAAAGATAGCGTTTCCAGTCTTTTGCGAGGATGTGCGTCCAAAGATGAAGAAGATGGAATTATTTATAATAGCGTTTAAAATGGAGACAATAAAAATCCCACATTTCCCCACGGATTAAAACAAAAAAAGCTTCTCTGCCCCCATTAAGACGCCTCCTCCCAGTCTGACTGCTTCTTGCCTGATCCTTTATAGATTGCAATGTAAGCCGTAGCTTGTACATTCCTGTAAAGGTTTGGATTGACTACATAGTTTTTAGCGATGTATATTGTATAAAATTTTTATCGATATTGAGGGTTACATGTTATTTGAGTTCCATTTGTATTTGTACGTTTCATTTCCTTGTAACTTATAGATATTTGACTTAAATGCAGTCATACAATCATATTAATAAATTATGACAAAAACAGTAAACATGCTTTAAGTAGAATGATTAGATCACACTCACACTGAAACAATCGTTCATGACTGAAATGTGTTAAATGGTTGCACGCAAATAGATGTAACCACTTGACGTATTTTAATCGTGGAAATTCAAAGCTTTTCTTTACCAACAAAAGTAATAATCAGTTATAATCAGTTAAACAGATGGACGTTTTGAATCACATTTACAATATATTGACTACAATTAGGAATTGGTCTACTCCACATACGTTTCTGTAAACAAATTCAGAATTATGGTTTTCTTACAGATTTATCATGTTTATTGTCTAATGTAGAATTTATGAAATGTTCACATATTTGTAATCGGTGTGTGCGTGTTTTGGGGAGAGCTAGGTATGGACGGCAGCCAAATATAAAGTGACCAAAAGATCTGAAATGTATTGTAGCTCTGGCTAGAGGGTGCCTCCCTCTCCTCTGAGCTGCACGTGGAAAATATGCTAGAATTGCAATTTGCATTCTAACCGCACACTTGCCCCGCAAGAAATACCGCACATTATTTTAATTCCTGTTAGCTTCAGTGATGTTTGATAGCCTTAATCTTGTTTGTCCTTCCCAAGGTAAACCGAAAGCTATAGGCTTTTGTAAAGTCGGCGTCCTTTTGGTTTTTCTTTTCATTTTACCGCGAGCGTTTGTCTGGGAGTGAGTGAGTCAGTAAAGGTGAGGTCTCCACTCCTTTTAAAGCTGTGCACATCAAACAAAACGCTCCTAAAAGCAAGCTTATCAATCAGATCCCTAGCCAAACAACAGTTCTCTCCCAAATAACTGTGCAAGACAATATTCACAGACTTATCGTAGCAACCTGTATCAATATAGTGTTTGGGGGAGACGCAAGGCTAAACATGCAATGACCCACTTGTTTACGCATTGATTAAGAACATAAACAGAGGAGGCGACAGTTCCCGCGTGTGCGTGTGTGTAAAAATGTTCAACAAACGAGCGAGCACAAGCCATATCCATTTGCATTGCGAAGAATCTTGTATGTCGACACCCAAGCTCACTAAACCACTGGTGAAAACCAAAGCAAAAAAGGTGCTGCTTGCAGAAAATTTCTAGGCGCGATTTAAGCCTAGTGCTGAATATTTTTTCTTCAAATGAGAATCCCCAGTCTGAATACTGTTAATACAAGACAAGGCTTAATCCGCATTCTTGAAACAGACCCCTACAGTAATTATCTTAAGTTAAGATGTACATTTGAATTGACATTTTTTTAAAATTAACAGTTAGGGTCTAAAATCAAATTTTAGTTATTTTCGCTTTTCGCTTGAATATTTCCCTGAAAAGATTTTACTCGGCTCAAGGGTAGTTCACCACAGGCCATTAGACTACAGACTACAGCGTAAAATTTACTGATATAGGGACAGTTTCCCATAACATGTGCCTTCGACAGGAACATCTGACTGTAGAAAGTTTCTGAATCTGCTTTGCACACTGAATGGCTCATTGTTAGGAAGACTAGAATTTTCTTATTTCAGTTTGATCCAACCTGTGTTAAATGTGAAGAGTAAGTTCAAGAACGGATATTTGAAACTTTCCATGTACTTCTACTGAGTTTTCCTTTCCAAACTATTGAAGGAAAATGCAGTGGAACTGAAATCCCTAGTGGAGACGTAAATCACCATTGTTTGAGTAGCGTCACATCACGCTTTTTCATGTGCACACAAGCAAAGAAGTGTGGTTCTAAGAGCGCTGTAGTTTTCTTGTTGGCGTGATTGCGTGTTTGAACTGGTCTGTTAAAAAATATGCTTACATTTCCTGACAACTCATTAGCGGACGTCAGTGCATTTAAAGCGGTCGTAAAAAGCCAACAGTTTTGCATATTAGGTTCAATGTGAAATATTCAGCGGATAAAGATTTTATACAAATCTGTGCAGTGGATGTAGGCGCAGAGATGGTAGTGGTGGGTTGAAGTTTTCTTTTTCCATTCTGCCCTGGCACCCATTTAGGCTGAATGCTGGCAGCTGTTTATTCCACCTGGCGGCTTGTTTGTTTACAGCTTACTGTGCTTGCATATGAATGCGTTTTAAAGAGTTTAATGCTTCCAATTCTTTCATATGGAGGAAACCCACATTTTAAAACTCTGTACCCTGAAAATGAGTCGCTCCCCAGTTTTAAGTCCACAAGCGTACGTTGAAAGAAAGTCAGTGATGATTATAAGCTGTAGCAATGGGTATTGGGGTTCCATTTCTAAATCCAGGGATACCTGGAGAGGTCCAGCTATCAGCGGCGACCTCGCGCCACTACTTTGGCGTTTTAATGAGCCACTGATTGTAATGGCACTTCTTTTAGATGAAGTGTCGCTAAATCAGCGGTCCAACAGTTTATTCAGTCGTTTATGTCCAAAATCATTTAGTCGTGGCCTCGTTTTTATTTAGAGTCTATATTAAACGATCTGTCAGTTGCCGAATTATTATGAACTATTGTGCAATATCAGAATTGTACACTTGCGAAGTCTGCCTTATAATAAATTAATAAATGGATGATGACCAATATAACCCACTACACTGAGAGTAGCACAACAGTGCAGTAGTTCTGTTAAACTCATAAAAAGAAAATATGACTAATCGCCATATCTCAAATGCCCACATGCTTGCTCTAATTTGGGATTGCACGTGACCAGCTCTTCAATTACAGATAAAAGTTGGTGTTTTGCAGCCAAATTCTGAGATTTGCAGACCGGCTTGAAGCTTAAACGAAACATACAACATTGAATCCTGCATATTTATTGGGAGGTTTCAATATATGGTACAAGGGGCTGTCTTCGAAAGAAAGTGACTGAAAAGATTTAAGGTTATTGGCTCCATCAAATAAACCCATGTGGCTAAGACTCAATTCCATGGGTGAGCAAACATATGAAGCATGGAACCCATTCACGTGAAAAACGGAGAGCTTCTATTTTACTCTTCGTGCAAAGGCGATCATTTCCCACCGTAATCCTGATGCGACCAGAGACTCTATTAGGTTTCGCTCGGGACTTTTTTGTTGAATCCGCTGTGAAAGACATCAGATTACATTTACATGTCTGAGGCTCGGTGTGTGGTCTTTGTGATAAACCTATCGCTGGTGAAAATAACTTGTTGGAAGCGTGCGTGCTCTCATCGCAGTCTTACCGTGCACAAACGCCTTTACGGCTCTTTGAGCAAAGGTTTTAGTTGCTCCCTTCAATTAGACCCTAATCTCAACGCAATCATATGAGAGTTAGGCGGTCTCTGTCATTGCTCCTCTGTTTCTCTCTCATACAGAATCTCACAGAGTGAGAAGACCTTTGTAACAATCCCCGATCAGTTACCACCAGATTCAGTATTGTCTGACCACCAACCAGCAAGACCCCCAACTTGAGTACATTTGCTAAGGCGTAGTTTTTTCCGCAAAAAAGATATTTAACTTAATTTTAGTATACCAGTGGAAACATCGAAAGTGTCTGTTTGAAGGCAAAGTTCTGGTATATTTAAATACTTGTGCCTATTCAGAGTGATAAACTAAATTATTAATATCCGGTTTTTTAATTCTTTGTACATCGCATACTGTGTGTGTGCGTTTTGCTAATTGTGGAAGATGCATTTAAAGTCATGCGCAGGGTAAAGTGGTTGTAAAGTAAAGTGTAACGTGTAAAGTTGTCTAATTGCGTGGAATACATTTAAAACGAACAGTGTGGGTGCTGATTGATGACAGTAATACTTAAAATCGGTTTACTTAAAAACGCCATCATCTGTGACTCATCTTAGGAAAGAACCTTCATTATGCCGCTTCATTTGTGGTTTGGTGACCCTTTCTGCACATCAGATAAATAACACCGCTATTTTAAACTCATTGGATGCTAGTTCGGCTCTGACTGTGAAAGAATCGATTTGAGCAGAAAAACGCTAGAAGTTATTTGCGCGCGTATGTGCGCTGTCCGTGGTGCTGAAAACGGCCTGCTGTTATTTGTTGTAGAGCGAGTCAGGCTTCATTTATTTCCATTGGCGTCCATTGGAAATACGCGAACCATCAATAGGTCATGCACTAGTGGTAAATGGAAGCTCCACGTGCATTGTACCTCAAGTACTTAACATGAGTATCGTGCTGTATTTTACTTTTTAACACACTAGAAATCAATAGCGTAAGCCAAGTTCTTTTGTGACAAACAATATAGGGATACACACACATAACTGGGGTGGAGGTAGCTCAGTGGGTAGGATACTTGCCTCTGGACCAAGAGGTTATGGGTTCGAATCCTACCTTCAGCACCACCACTGGGTCCCAGAGCAAGACCCTTAATCCCAAGTTGCTCCAGGGAGACTGTCCCCTGCAGTTATGGAATGAAAGTCGCTTTGGATAAAAGCGTCTGATAAATGCCGTAAATGTAAATGTCAATAGTTAAAATGTAAATAACTTCATCCAAACCCGAAACCCTGACGATAATCAGCGCTGTCAGACGTCTATCAAGTTCTCAGAGCATTTGAGCAAAGCAACGTGAACCTCGTTTAAATGCAAATATGAGGGAAAGTTACTTTGGAATTGATTGCATTTGATCCTTTAGGTCATCTACTGTCGTACTGACCGCGCACAACAACAGGTGGTCAATGATAAAAATCAAGAAAACGCATCGCTTTTAACTAATCTCTGCAATAGTGTTCTTAAAATACGGATACGGTACAGAATAGTGGGACGAAGTTCCTGAATATGATTCCACATTTGATTATATGGCTGCTCGAGTGTCAGGCCGTCCACCCAAGTCTCACTATCTGCATGTAGTCCCACTGTGTCCAAATGGGGCTTGTGGTCTGTCAAAGCTGAAAAACAAACAAAACCAAAGAGAAGAAACGTCGTTTACTGCCTGATACATTTATCATCCTTTCTTGAACGCTCTTATAGTGGCGTACATTCCGAAATGTACATCACAAATTGCACAATTACGCATCACCTGCAATCACTTCCTTTGGTAAAATCGTACTGTCAACTAGTAGCAAAAATATATTTAATTGTCCTGCATCTGCTTCTTCAGGCTATTGTACGGCGCTCGCAAAAGCGGGTCATTTGCGAGGAGGAATACTTAGCATGCAAAGCGGAACACAAGATGCTGTAATACTTGACCTTTCAGTGTAATTGTGGCAGCAGTGAAATGCTGCGCATTCAACGCTATCTGAATGGAGCCTTTTCCCATCCGATGAACAAAAACACGCATTTTCATACCTCCCCCTTGTCTTTATTGCTTTCGCCTTTTTGTTTCTCTTCAGAGAAAATGATTCCTTTAATGACTACAACTGTTAAATCCACATTTCAAATGGATAGATCTGCACCGCAAGTGCTCGTGAATTGCACAGGCGTTCAGCGTTTTTGCTTGATTTTCGTGACGGGGAGAGACAGACACAGGGCAAGAGAGAGGGTGAGCCGCATGCGGATTTCGTTATTGAGTGATACTCGGGCAACAATCATTTGGCATATCCTTTACTTCCTGTTAAAGCTGATGATCCCCTCCCCGAAATTGTTTCAGTTTAAAACACACACACATACAAACACAGTCTGGTCGCTTACTCTAGGGGTCTTCATTTTACTATTTAGATCAGAGGAATTTGTAAACATGTATTACTCTTAAAAGACTTGCAGTAACTCACAATGAAGCAATTCGGTGCATGTATAAATGGTTTTCGCGTCCTATTAGTGTCCCTGACGGTAGGGTGATTTAGTTCTATATCTTAAAGGCATATTTCACCTATTTTTCAAAATCTGCTTCATTCAATCTGTGAGATGAATAAAGACATTCGATGTAGTTTGATGTTAACTGGAGTTTTAATTTTTCAAATAAACCTGTTTTGTAACTCCCAGCCATAAATGTATTAAAATACATTTTATACCAAACTCTTATGTGAAAAATTTAATAAAACAATATCGGAGGCGTCATGCGATTAAAACGTATGTACTTTATGTAATAACAACCCGTGAGGTTGCATTTTGAGGCTTTAAAAATCTGGCTCCTAACACCAACTCTGTGAACAGTCCTGAACAGTCAATAACTTTGTCTAGAACGGAACATTTTGGCACCAGATCACTCCGAATGACTTGGTGGGGAGGGGGGGGGGTGGAGGGGGGCGGGGTAAAGCACTAATTGTACAGCTTACACTTGCACTAAACTTCCTTGTCTTCCAAACTCTAAAATATCACACGGGCTCGCGATTCTGACGGAGCAGAAACGCTACACAGACAAGTGGTCCTTTTCCCTGTCCTTGTACTGTACCAGCGGGAGTCCTCTGGTGGTCACCGAAGCATCACTAACACTGTTAACACCAGGTCCCAAGCTAAATAGCATGTAATCTCCTCAACCACTGCTGTTTTGATCAACTTTTTGTCGCTTGAAAACGGGCTGCTTGCTTACGAGCGTTTCAAGGAGAAAACTCCTCTACCCCAACGTGTTTTCCACGTTAACATAACTGATCTGAACAGCGTACGACCAGGCTGACAAGGCACATACTGAACTGAGAACAAGCACCAGGAATTAAAATCCTTCCATGACTAAACAATATAAGGTAATGACATACGTTACTTTAATGCATAACTGTGCTGAGAAATCATCCTTTAAAATTATAACTCATATATGACAGTTACTGCCATATATGAGTTATAATTTTGTGTTTATTTATATTTACTAAAAGTGTGAGGAATATGAGCCCGCATATACATGTTTTATTTTTATTCATTTGCATGTACATCTAATATTTATACTTGAATCGTTTATTTGTGGTGGGTAGGCTAATGCTTTTGTATCTAAAGGAACAATTGTAAAAAAAAATCAGTGTGTAAGTCCGTTCTCAATCGTGGTAGTACCTCATGATGCGCCCTCTTAGTCTTAAACTGAGACCCCAAGGCGAAATGGTCATCCCTTAATGTTAAGCTGCATCTCTAATAAGACCCCAGTGCATGTGAGAAGACAATCAACTGGATTTTGCTCCAAATGAATCCGCTCATACAGCCCGGTGATTTGAGAAAAAAGAAAATCACTTTAAATACATGTTTGACCAATACATCATTGGAGTTGCGACATAAATAGGTACGAACAATAAGCAGGCCACATTAGAATCCCTACAAGAACGCGAGACTGCCAAAGAGGCGGCCTGCTCTGCTGTATACCCGGCGTAACATTAAGACCTGTTGAGACGATGCCTTTTTCTGCAGAACCAAGAGGAGGTATGCTATTTGCCCCCTAATAAAATATGTCATTAGGAAGAATTCATCCAACACAAAAGGAACGGCAGTCAAAATTGCCCCACTGCTGTTCAGTAATTATATAGTTTGCCCGGGCAGCGGGCTGTCGCGCGTCGTGGCAGGTGGCAAGTCCATCATGCAAATGGCTTGGCGGAGCCGCCACAATTAGCCAGCGCGAAGTCGCCCAAATTAACAATTAGCTAACATGCAATTCCCTCTGTACGGCGAGGAGGCTCGCCGTTGTGTGACCATTGTATTTCGCAGGCAATTGCATGTATGTCGTATCATTTAGCATTTCCATGCTCCATTCACAACTCGGAGGCAAAGGAAATCAGGTTGCAGGCTCGTCATTAGAGTCGCTCTGATTGGAACTGTTTCCGGGATATTCACAACAGCCTGCAAAATCAAATGGTTCCATTTTACTGGTCTAATAGACACCCGTCAATCCCCGTCAAAGAAAACCGCAAAAGCTAGCCTCCATACCAAAATTATACAGATTTAATTTCTGGTATTACTTTCTTTTACAGACTCTTTAATCAAAAAATGTTAATATCTTTTCATATGTATGTACAAACTTTATTTTGCACGTTACAGAATACATGCATTTGAGATGTATATTGTATTCTTTATATAAAATGTACAGTTCAAATGTGTATTGGTTTACAATAAACAGTGTAAAAATGAGCTAAACAGACAAATTTTATTCTATTTTATTTATTATTTATCGACTCATTGATGCTAGGCCTATATCAATAGAGAGAAAAATCCAGCAAAAAATGGCAACAACCTTAGATATCAAGGAATTCTGTTAAGTTTGCAATTCGACCTTAGTGTTTTTTAATGTACTTATATCAACATCAACATCAGAGCCTGCTTTTTTTTACTTGGATTAGCTTGTATTGCCCGTAAAGGTTATCCAGATCCCAGAGGTCCTGCTATTCTAACCTCTCCACAGATCCCCTTGGAAGCAGCAAACTGAAATGCCTCAAGCACTGAGGAGCAAAACACAGCCCACCCACTTACTCATTACTGTGGCTGCCCTCTGACATGACACGAGAACAAAGTAGACATTAGGCTGCATTAAAGCAGGGAATGGCTGTCATCAGTAACCCGTTATCTGTTAATGAAGGGAAACACATGCAGGGCGATACACTGGAGCCGATCAATAGCACGCTTGGACAATGAGGAACTGCACAAAAAAGTGGAAATGCAAATCAATTTCAACCCATGTTTGCTTTGAGCTCGCTTAATCCATCCCAAGCAATTACATGTTCATTAAAGCCAATTTAGCAAGGTAACTGCAAAAGAAAAAAAACACTTTGTTTGTTTCTGAGTTTTTTGTTTGTTTCTTTGCTTGTTTATAAAAGTCAGACACATCTGAATTCTGTCCAAGAATCCATCTGGATGTTTTAAGGATGTGTTTTTTGGGCTATGTCTCAAAAATATGGTCTTAAATATAAAGGCAACAAAAAGCGTTCTACTTCACAAACATTCTGTAAAGGAAATATGTGAAGAGGCTTTTAAAGTTGATGGAGCTGCATATGTAGGTTCTGCAACAACTAAAGATATTTCTAAGCCAATGATAGGTGAGGAGCCTTTTTCAAAAGTGAACTTCAGTTTACATGGTGGAAAGATAAAATTCACTACACAGAGGGAAACAAAGAAAACAGTTGCTATTGCCATTACAGATATATTTTGATCCAACCAACATGTCATTCTACAGTTGTGTGGTGACACTGTCAAATCCAATGGGTTAACTGTTGACATTTCTATCAAACCAGGCATTGGCTTCTAACTGGTCAGCCAATTGAGCAGTTTGCCCATAGAGCAGGAACCACCTCCACAAGAACAAATTTGGCAGTGAATGTGTGAATTCGAATCAGCCTTGTTATTGTGAGCTGATCTTTGCCAAATTCACAAACGATTGGGAGTCGTTCTGAGCACTTGACATCAGCTATGTAATGACACACTTAAATTCATTTGGCGGATGGTAAACAAAAGAGGTTAAAGTAAATCATTTAGATGACTGTATAGTTATTCTCAGTAAAATCTTTATGTGATGGGATAATGACAAACTGAAATGATCACAGTGTAGTAGAGTTGGACAGAAGTGAACAGAAACAGATCTTAATCCTCAATGTGTCTGTTCAGCTTGTAACTCAGCTTCAGTGTTTTCGCCAATTTATATTCTCCACCCTTGTTGTTGAAAAATATCACAGAAGAGGCAGATTTTCCTCTGAGGGAAAATATATATTTTAAATGCTTAAAATCTTGTGTTTGCCCATTATGCCCATACGTATTCAAAATCGTTTTTAGGTCAAGGACAATACCATTAACAAATGTCCTAAACCCTTGATCTGACTAGCAGTTCTCCACTGATTTATGGGACATTTTCTTTACAAAGCCATTTCTAGCTCCAAGAGATTGTTCCACTGGACCATCTCAATGGCTTAAAACAGCAGAAAAGTGCTGATTAGTGTTATTTTAAAGCTAGCTGTGATGCTTAAGAGAATAACATGGTTCTACAGCAGTGAAAAGAAACTTTTTTCACTGATGTTTTATGTACAATGGTAGGCACTTGTCTATAGGGTCAATGTAATCCATATTCATCTTGACATTAATTCCTCCAGCTAAACTCCCTGTCTCTCAGAATTGACATGACTGCAACCCTTCACTTAGAGGTGAGCAGAATAAACATACTGCTTCACAAACACATTACTTCCCAAAAACCCATGTCCCCAATCCAAGCCCTGTTAGCTTCCCAGTACAGGACCGTGGCATGCTGTGTTTTGGCAGGAAATCAATAAAGGGGAAAATCTGCTCTAATCATCTGTACATTTACCATCACAATCAACAATCAAAGCCAAGACCTGAGTCTTTATTTGTAGGCCTGAGCTGCCCAATTTTCCCACTGTGAAAGGCAGGCTAAATTAGAACCCTTGGTTCCTGTTAGCAGCTCTTAATGGCTCTGATTTGTGAACTGCTAAATGAGGTTATGTAAATTGATCCTGAGTGCAGGCAGGGGCCCCCAGGTGACAGGTGCAGTCACCCAAGAGTGGGGGTGGAGGAGGAGGTATGAGACAAGGAGGAAGAAAACTTAGCAATGCTTAGAATCTATAAGCCAATCCCACAACCCTAAAAGAAAGAATGGAATTGATGGATTTTCAATTAAAGTCCCCCAAAGTACATGAAATTGATTGTATTTTTTTCTAATTGTGCAGACAGAGAACTTTCCCATTGATATTTATCATTATTGTGATAAATTATGACACATTATATTATAATATGAGATGAGTCTCTGCATATTATGGCTTTTCTCAGTGTGTAAACACTGACTAACACTATGTTACCTTTCGAGAAGGCAAAATCAGGCCTGTTTATTGTGAATAAGTATTTTAAAATAGGACACTACTGGTAATATTTTTGTCTGTTCCATGTTCTGTCATATAGTCCACCCCAGTCATCACCATCGGTTGCACCTCTTCAACTGCCTTTTTGGGTACACCATTAATATTAGTCATGTTCTCGTGTTCACATTGGAAAATCAATTGCAACCTTATGTCAACAAAGAAACAAAGTATCAAACAGTGTGTAATCTGCTGTGCTATCTAAAATGTTGGACCAATTTTAACTCACAGAGAAACCCACACAAGCCACTTTAATGGCTTTTCAAAATCCTGATTGCTTTAAAGAACACATGGCAGAGAGAAAGAGAGGGAGAGAGAGTGAAAGAGAAAGGAAAGAGGTGATAATTAGGCAGCAGTGATATCACAGGGATAGAAAACCATTATTAAAAATAGATAAATAAATAAACAAAGCAGTGCATAACTGCAGTACTGTGATTTTTTAGCTCTAGGATCAGCAAAATAACTTCATGATTATCATGATTGAAGTTTAGTTTTTTTTACTTGTTTTGTCTGCTACTTGTTTCTTGATCTTGCAGCATGGGAATGTGCACTGACAGCAAAATATCAAAAGATGTCAAGTGTTACAGTTGCCTCCCCACACTGGAAGAATTAAACAGCACCCCAGAAAGGACTTTTTGTCCTTTCTGGACTTTTAAAATGATTAACCTGTCCCGGGAACATTGCAGAGTTCAGAACTGAGAGATTTGTGGTTGATGGTAATTGTTCTTTGTTCCCCTGTTTTTGAGTTCATCATTCTCCCTTCATTATATGAAAAGAAGAGGGAAAAAATGTATGAATAGAGAAGAGAGATTTTCCCACAGTCCTTAAGCAGAGAAAAATGGACAGCTTGCCATCCCTAATGCCCTTACATGTTTGTTTGACAGTCTTTAATGATAAATGGGGATCAGCCTTTTCAGAGCATTCTTTAAAAACATAACACACAGATGTAAAATTGAAGTTTATATCTAAAATCATTGGGTGACACTGGGTATCAGAGGGTGGCAATGGACATGGTCAATACTGAATCAGTGTCAAATTCATCAGCCCCCCGCAAAGGTCAGACAACCTTGTTGGACACAATTCACAAGTTCATGCAGCTTGCCTGATTGACAGGGTAGATCATTAGAGGATTGTTGTAATCAAATGACTCAAAACAGATGGCTGAATTTGAGATTGTGTAGATAATAGGGTGGTAATTACAAAACTATTATTAAAAGGCTTTATTTTAATTTAAATGTATTCATGTTTGGTTAATTTATTCTTTATTATTAGATTTATTCTTAATGTATACTTTATTATATTTATTATTTACTATGTTTTGAGAACATTTTTTCTTCCCTCAGGAAAATAATGTTGTAATGTTTTAAAAAATTATAAAAAAATCGAGTATTTTAATGTATAATGCTTTTTACAAAAACCTAATAATGTTTTTATCTATTTTATAGTACTGTAACCAACGTATAGTACTGTTGTACAGTAATTTATAATGTATGTATGCTATAGTAAGGAATTTGACAAAAACCTGGAGGAAAGTATAATATTTGCTACTATGTGTATTTTCATGCCAGATAGAATGGAATCCTCAGAATTTATTCATTTTTGTTTGGTTTTGTTTTGTTTGTTGCTAGTGATGTAAACCCACAAGAACATTTTGTGAAAATGTCACTATGTTATAAAAATATAATAGACATCTATAGTAGACCATTTTAATCTAGATTAATCTCAAGATTACAATGACATTAATCTAGATTAAAAAAATAATCTATGCCCACCTCTAATATATATAAAATAAGACTGAAGGTAAATAAAAGTAAGCCCCACATCAGAATGAACAAGCAATAACTCTTACTATAGTTTGTATTTAAACTAATAGACACAGATTGGTAGGTAAGTGGATAAACAGAACTGACACTACAGAGGGAATGGCAGAGAGAATAAGATTGAGTTAATAATTTACAAAGGTGGGCAGAGTAGGCTAAACACACACACTCAAAAGTATTATTTAATAATTTACAGAGTTGGGCAGAGTAGGCTAAACAAACTCAAAAATATTGTGATTTCAATTCATCACTGACACAAGTATCAGTTAAGACCTTTCCAAACACTTTAGCAGAGGTCTAAATATAGCAGGTGTTGAACAGACCCACAGTGGACCCTATTTGAACTATAGCCTGAAGAGCAGCAAAGCAGCAAAGAACTATTTATGGTTTCTTAAAATTGGTGCTTTGTGGAAATCTATGTGGCTTTGCTAGAAGAACCCTTGGTTCCCTTTCCTTGTATGGCTGTATTTGATTAGACTTACTCAAATACAGTATGAACATTCAAGGAATATAAAAATTAAACATGAAAGAATATCTTACAAGGGTAAGGGAGTAAAGGGAGCTACACTATATTGGCAAAAATTTAAAATTATTGGGACACACATCTTAATTATTGAATCCAACCATGTCTTTATGGACCTTGCTTTGTGCACTGAGGCACAGTCATCATGGAATAGAAAAGCACGGCGTTGTCCACAATGTCTTGGTATGCTGAAGCATTAAGATCCAACCCTTCTCTGGAAATAAGAGACCTAGTCCAAACCCTGAAAACAGGTGTGTCCCAATACTTTTGTCTATTTGTGCCTGCAAAAGGGCCTCTTCCGTCTATGACGTAAGCGAAAAGAACCAATTTCCACCAATCCGCGACGGCGTACGGATGCGGAAGCGCGATGGCGACGAACGAAGCAGGTCTGGAATCTGGAAAGAAAAACAAACAAGAGGGAAACAGAGAACAATCGAGTCCCAGTGAGGAGCAGAGGGATTTTAATGAGTGTTTAACTACCCTGCTTAACTCTGTCACAGAGTTTGGTGCTGAGGTTAGTTATAATCGATTGTTTTGAGGTTTAATCCGCAGTATGATACTCCTTTATGGAGAAACTCGAGTCTGAAAATCGTTCACCTTTTCCATTCGCTAGTTTCCTTTCTGTTTTTATCACAAATATATATATATATATATCTCAGTCCTGTAGACACATTAACCATGTTAAACCACGTTAATATCTGAAAATATGTGTCTCCTGTTCAGAAGGTAAACAAAGTGCGTTTCTGTAAAAGAAGCTCTTAATCACTTTATAACTATGGTTTCCAGCTAAAATTATGCTCCGGAGTGTTAAGCATCACTGCCAACGTGAGCACTGATAACTTCTCTGACTTGAAGCCTTCCCACGTGTACCAGTGTTTACAACACCACATCTGCAAGTTACAGGTACATATTCAGCAGATTTCCTTACAGATATACACCGCAATATAAGCCTTCGGTGCTTTTGCCACATGCACTAAATAGCTTACTCATAAACATCAGAAAGTTTGTGGCAGCCTATTGTAACTTTTATTTTACTGTATTTTACACATGCTTTCCTCCTTCTCCCAGTTAATATCTTCAAAACTGAAACAAATTGTGCAGTCAGAGGCTCTGTGTACATCAGCCAATAGTGAAACAATAGGAAGACCCAGCAAAGAGTTGGCAACAACGCCAGAACAAGACATGGAGGTAGACTCAGGGCATATTCCTACGACATCGCAAGACCGCGCTGGAACCCCGGTTGCCCCCAAAGAGGCTGTGAAGACCCACGTTGATGACAGCATTATTCAGATTAAAGCTGGCAAAGCTGAGGTAAAGTTCTGTGATGTATAGTATGCTGCAGTGTTGTCCAGAACTTTGACAGAACTTCACTATTATTAGTTCAGTTGAGTTTGTGGAGTCAGGTATATCTACTTGATTTTTGAGAGCAGAGGATTGAATTATTTCACTGAATACATTCCAGATTACCTAAAGCTGTTGCATTCAGGGTACTGTGCAGTCCAAGATACAGATGTCTGAGTAAGACACTAGAACTGGCAGAAAAATGGATCATGAAATCAGCATAGTTTTTTTCAGAGCAGGCTCCATTCATCAATTCCTATGCAATAATAGTTTCAGAATGTTGTGAATGTAGTGTTGTGTTCAAAATATCTTGATTTTTTCAATCCACATAATTCAAGAATTTAAGGAAAGTATTTGCAGGAATGTGATTCACTTTAAGGGAATAAAACTGTGCCACAAATCCAAGCATTCTTGGTAAAGACAAAAAACAGATGGTCAGAGTTATTTAATTTTTCCCTTTTTTTTGTAAAGGAAGAATTTTAAAAGAAACTGATAATAATTAAAATATGAGATTTTGAGATGGGCAGGTAATACTTAATGTGCAAATGTAATTTCCCCAGAAAACTAAATTGTTGTTTTACCTGTAAGTAGATGAACTTGGTCAAAATGTTTATAAAGTGGCTTGGTCATTTCTTAAAATAACCATAGACCTGTTGACAATGACAGTAACTGTTTGCAGCATGGCTTAGGTCAAAATGAATAAGCACAAAACATACATTATAGTTTGTAACAAACTTTTGTTTCTGATTTATAAAAATATCTGTTCTGTCCTGAGCTCAAAATAAATGTTTAGGTTTTAAAATGTAGAGCCTAGTGAAGCTGTTGGCATTGCAGCAAGATGCTTTCAACAGTGATCTGTTGTGTTTTGTGTCTTGGCTAGGTGTGTTTGAGTTTTGAGATGACTGAATGTAGAATACAAACTCTGGTTTGTAATTAACTGGGGAAAGTGAGAAGTCTGATGGAAACAACAATGAAGGCAATTTGAAAAATGTCACCATCCCTAGGATCAGAAAAAATTAAAACAAGTGATATTCCAAATCTGTTCACTTAGTGCTTCAGTGTTATTTTTTTATACCTGAAGTGTTGCCTGTCTAAATCTAAACCTAAACCTGTTGCTTGTCTAAATCTAATCAGCCTTAGGAGGTCTTCAATTTAATGGCTGAGTTATTCTGATTCTTGATGTGGGTCTGGGAGGTAGCTCAGTCCAGTCTGAACAGAGGGCTCTCTCAGTACTTGCTATCCTTCAGCAAGAACTGAATAGGTGCCCCATTGGAGAGTCCTGAGAGAGGTCCAGGCCCTCATAACGTCATGAAGTGGATGCTCATTCCTCTGAAATTGCATGTGAAAGAAAGACAAGGACGCCGTTTTTATATTGTTTATGCACAATATATGTACATACATGCACACAAATATCACAAATATGTGTTTGTCCTCCTGCATGTATGTAAGATAAACCATTATTAGTCCCAAAAGTGTGTGTGTGTGTGTGTGTGTTGATAGGTGGTATAATTGTGTCCACTGCTCACTCATAATTCATGAAACCCCCATAGCATTCTGTTCCTTGTTATCACTAAACAGCAAAAAGATGACAGTGGATTGATCCCCCCCCCCCCTCTATCTCTCTCTCTCTCTCTCTCTCTCTCTCTCTCCCTCTCTCAGATTGAACGGCGGATATCTGCATTTATAGAGCGCAAACAACTGGAGATCAATGAAAACAATGTGCGAGAGTTTTGCAATGTGATAGACTGCAATCAGGGTGAGAATGGGATGGCACCAAAAGAGGGTTGTTGGGGTGGGGGGAGGGGGTTAGGGGGAGAGGCCGACTGAGTGACTGCCAATGTTTGAGAAAGTGCTGATTTTCCATTGGCAAGAGGTCAGACTGCGCCACTCAAAGAACAGTCTAAAAGACTGCTTTAAAATATGACTAGCTAAGCTCAAACTCATAACACTCTGGGTAATTTCAAGAACGGGAAAAATCCAGACACCTATGCAGTTTTGCCCTTTGTCACACAGATGAGTGACAAATTAAAGGAAAACCCAAATAAGTAAGTAGAAAACCAATAAGTGCAGATGCTTCTGTAAAGTTGTACTGCATCAGACACTTAATTGGTTAACATCCTAATGTGCTCTCTGTCATATGCAGAATTACCAAACGGGCATTGTTAATCTTGATTTTAAAGAGAGGGGGCACAGATGATGGGAGCTTCAGTCATTGAAACTGCTCAACTGGCCAGTGTTTCAGTGGGATTAGTGACTAAAAGACCTATTGGGGAGCTTTTAGTAAAAAGAATTGAGTAAATGGTAGTAAATTTGTTATTTGAAAATCATTACTTCAATACGTAAGTGTGATGCTTGTTGATTGGTGTAGTATATAAGAAAACAGTGGAGCAGCTCTTTCTGAGGTGACTGACCCAGGTGGATAAAACTACAAATAGGAATGGCCTCTTTCAGAATGACCGTGTACCTGTCCACAGGGCACTGAATTTCTAAATACAACATCTTTGGTGTGGGCTTTCACAGTCATCTCAACCAAAATGAACTATTATGGGAGATTCGGGGCAGGTGTGTCAAACATCATTAATACCTTTTTATATGTATTTCGTTCATCCAGTGCACTTCAAGAGCCTTATAGAAACCATGCCAAGGAGCACTGGAGCTGTTCTAGAATATTATTTTTTTAATTTGCGTAATGCGTAATTATGCGTAAGTGGAGGTGCAGGGAGTGAATTTTGGGTTTGTTCTTGAGTTGTCTCTTAATTCATTTTCTACAGAAAACAGTTGTGCCAGAACAGATGCCGTCTTCACACCATATCCTGGTTTTAAGAGTCATGTCAAAGGTCAGACACATGCATAAGTGCAATTGTACCAACAACAACTGGGGTGTAATGGGTTAAAATGTGCAAATTGGTTGTTGTACAGACTGTGTTGATTATGATTTACTGTTGTAGTGACACGAGTGGTGAATACGTATGGGCCCCAGACCAGAGGGGGACACTCTGAGCAGGGAGAGCAGCAGCAGGGCTCATTCAGCAGAAACTGTGGAAACCCTGCCATTGAAGAACGGCTGCACAATGTAGAGGCCCACTTGAAGCTAACCGCAGGTCAGCTCCCATGAGAAACTGTCCATTGGTTGTGTGCAAGTCTGTGGTCACATGTGCATTGAACATAATTCCAGGCTAAAAGATCATGTAGCTACTGATATGTACACCAATGTTTCTCAGACCCTTCCTGGACTATTTTGGTGTGTACTAACCACTACCATACTAGGACCACCTGCAAGACTTGCCATTTTGGAGATGCCCTGGCTTCAGCATCTAGCTATTATAATTATTGTCTTAATGTCCAATATATCCCCTTGATCACCATCTTACAGTGACACCTGTCATTGATTTTAATATTGTGGTTGATCAGTGTTTCATTGCTTTAATGTGGATCCCCTGCGAGTCTTATGTGTCGTTTGTCTTTTAGCAGGTCCTGTACCTCAAAGCATTTACCAGCGGCTGAAGAAGCTAGAGGATCGAATCCTAGAGCTTGAGGGTCTTTCCCCGGAGTACTTCCACTCCACAGTGAGTACTGGAGAGGGAAATGGAGAGGATGTGTTTGTATGTTGTAAGGGGTGAAAATAAATAGAAATTGAATTCTTCAGTGGAGCATAGCACTCTAGGTTTCTAGGTTTCAAAACAGCATGTTTGAAACAGTCACGATATATGTTGAAAACCAGAAGTAATTTGCGTTGCAGAATGAGTTATTATGAAACATTTCTCAAGTGTCATGGAAAGATGCGCAAGTGTTTTCCTAATATATCAAGTTCTATAGAAATGTATTCGTTTATCCATACAGTGTGTGCAGTCTATGGAAATAACAGTACTAGGCAGGAATTTATTTGCGTGTAAAGACAATGTTTTGGAAGTTTTGCCAATATTAGCATTAATACAGTGGCTTCCTGGTGCCAGTGGCTTTTGAAGTGCATGTCCACTTTAGCTTCTGTTTGCCACTCTATCTCTTACAGTATACATATTCTTGCTGTCCTGCAGACTTTTGGCTTATGTGTATTTTTTCCTCCACTCGCGACAGTCAACCAGAGAGTTCTTCAAAGCCATTAAAAGCTGATATGAGTGATATTTTTTCCCCTCTCCTCAGAATTTGTTATCCATGTCAGATTGTAGCCCATCAAAGTTAGCTGAGTAAGTGCTCTTGAACCATTCTACGCCTCCTCACACTGGCTTCACTTAGTTCAGTGCTGAGCTGAGAGCTAGTTGATTTCCATGTCCTTTAGTAAGTGTGTGTGTGTGTGTGTGTGCGTGTGTGTGTGTAGTGCCTATAAAGTGGGGCATTGAGTACACTGTAAAATATGCTGATCTTTTTACTTTGTGCTATTGCTTTTAGCAAGTCCCATGAATTAATTAAACCCTTGTCGTGGGGGCCATTTGATCTCGTTCCCAAATGTGTTTATATCTACGCTGAAAAGTGATTGAAATTAAGCTGAGTTGCTAGTAGCTGATGAGAGGCGATGGACAGAATAGATGAGGGGGACACTGGGTGTCAGAGTGAATGTTGATGGCCTCTTCTGCACAGTGTTAATCAGTACAGTGTGAAGACTGGCTTGTCTGCCTACTGCTGATGAAAGCCAGTTTGCAGTCAATGTAATCACCCTCTTTCAGACATGGAAAATATAAGTCCAGAAAATGAAAAACAAGCCTGCAGCAGTTGTGTCCATTTTTACCTGAAGGTTTTGTTTTCTTGATACTAAGGCTTTTCTTCTTGGAGAAACCATGTTGCTTTGTTTTTTCTTTCACTTTAATCAGCATTATTTTCAGAGTTATTTACACAAACGGCCTAAATCTTCAGGTTCTCAGGTAGGTTTTGCTTGCACTGTATTAATGAAATGCTATTACAAGTTCACAAACTGAAACACTGTCTTGTTTTGGCAGAGCTGTAGCCTGACTGAATTGGATGGGAAGATCAGTGCAGTTAAAGCTGCCTTGCTAAAGAGAGCAAGTGAGTTCCAATCCACAGATGTGAGAGAGTTTCCGTTTTGACACACTTGCATGCATACACACACGTTCACAAGCAAAGCCTTCACTACTTAACTTCACTCCACTATCGAATTCCGAGGGAATATACCTGAGGACCATGGTCATTTTTGTTCATCAGTGTTGTCTTTGTTTTAATTGTAGATGAACATGGAGAGTCTTAATTCATTGTTTGTTTGGAATAGTTTTTGAGAGAATAAATCCATGCTGTTATTTTTCGTTTTTGTAAATATATATCTTTTCTGCAAGATGTATTCTGAGTATTTCTTTATCCACTGAAATCCTTCCCTTAGACTTTATCTTGAAATACCTGGCATTTATTTCGGAGAGCTGAGTTTGGTCCCTTTTGTAAATGAGGAAAAATATGTTTCCTTTCAAAAAAGTAAAATGAACTACAGCTACATCGCACTTACAGGAAAAATGAGTTTATTACGTAAGATAAACAGATCAGTCTAATGTAAACAGATAAAATAATTCAACAATTTGTGTAAAAATACAAACAAGGCAGGTTTATTTATTTTAGAGTGCTTTATTTAAATGAAAGGAAATATACTGTTAAGTGAGGTCAAACAAATAAAAGGAGATGCAAAGTTTAGAAAGAAAGTGCTTAAGTGTAAAATAAAGTGCACCAGATGACCACCAGGACTGTGTGTGTGTGTGTGTGTGTGTGTGTGTGTGTGTGTGTGTGTGTGTGTGTGTGTGTGTGTGTGTGTGTGT
>JBBPDC010000001.1:39936051-39948569 GCA_037974485.1 Hemigrammopetersius urotaenia
CCCCCCCCCCTCTCTCTCCTCTCGCTCTCTCTCTCTCTCTCTCTCTCTCTCTCTCTCTCTTTTTCTCTTTCTCTTTCTCTCTCTCTCTTTCTCTCTCTCTCAGCATCTCTAGCTCTGTCCCCTTGGCAAATTATTCCATCTTTGCAGAGAGAGAGAAATTGGATTGTGCTGATCCTGTTTTTGTGGCAGCGAGGGCAGCAGCAGCATTATCCTCGGTTGAGACTAGTGACGGAGAGGCAATCACACATGGCCACACTCTGACAAAAACACTCCAGGAAATCATACCACAATAAGCTCTGACTCTGCCTACAGGCCAGCTACAGCCACACGTACACACACACACACACTCAAAGCACAACTACTACCCTTACTACTATTGTTATTATAAGGCTGTTGTCACCTACTCATGTAATCTCATGCTGTACTTATGTTTGTTTTTGGTATGACGCTGTTTCGGACTGTCTTCTGAGTTTTAAGTTGCAGAATGTTGTGGCGTGATACCAGTGTACAATGTGATGTTACTCGTAACTATGTAAGCTGTTGTCAAAAAAGGCTTTTATATGCATCATCTAATCCTAACAGTAGCTACCATCATTTGTGTCCACAGAAATTGCATTAAAACTATTGAAAAACGTATGTATGAAAAAACAATACACAACACTGTGCAAGGGACATACGTGAAATGAGTGTGAGGGTCATGAACCCAGCTGTTATCACCCACTGAGGCCATAGCCCATGCAATATACAAAGCTTACACCACTACCATATGTGCACATGCACACACACACAGACATGTGATTACCTTTCCTTTCTATTCTCTCACTCTGAAGCCACCTATTTCTCCAAAAGACCTTAATCTCTGCTCCACTCCTTGACACGCCATTTTCTTCAGGAGCCATGCATGTCCCATGAATAATCAATAGCACGCCATTTACGCTGAGGACAAAGCAAGCATGCATTACGACAGGTTATTGCTGCTCATGATTGATTTGCAGATCAGAGTTCATGATTAGAATTTCCAAGTGAGGTTTTCCTAACCTGCATATTTACTTCTGTGGAACTAAAGAATAAAAAAAAAACCACTTAGCCTGCTTTCATTTTCAAAAAAGAAGTTCTGTGTTTAATATCGGACTTTGTTTCAAATGTATGATGAATTAAAATTAATTTAAAAATTAATTTTAATTTAAAATAAATCTAAATCCAAATTACTTTAAAGAAAAGATTATATTGAGTTACAGTTAATGTTATTTTTTCCCTGTTTTTAAAAGGTTACCAATAAGAAAATAGACCATATGCTGTAAGCTGATATGTCAAAAGCTTGCTAAAATTTGCACTATGTGAACATCTCATGATAAACAGAACAATATAAATGATCCATAATTTCTACTAATAAAAGAGCATTGCATTAGTGTACTGCATGGATCTCCAGGTGCAGTCCTGGAGGGCTGGTGTCTCCAGCACAGCAATGAGCAGAAGAGTCAAACAAGGTTTGAAAAATCCCCAAACTGGATCTGAAGTGGGGAATCCCTGATGTACAATATAGGTATTTTACTTTGTGTTAAAATTTATTGACGAACTGCTCAATAGAAAAAAATACATTTAAACAAAACATTGTAGTCTTAAATTACATACATTAATTTAAACATGTCATTTTTGGAGATAAGTACAAGGCTTTGGTCCAATGTCTCCCCAACCCCTATATAATAACACGTATTTGACAACCACACACCACCATTCAAAAATAATAATTACTAAATGTGTCTACCTTCATGTTGGATTCCAATAATACTAATAACATTTATTATGTTTATCAGAAAGTCTGAGTAGTTATTTATGCTGTGATGTCATTGATGTAGACTGTATAGTAGCTTTCACAAATTCCATATTTGTATAGTATTCTGTAAAGCTGTACTTATTTAGCATTCACTGCAAGCACTTTTACTATTGTCAGCTTTCAGTCACGAATTCAGAGTGTCTTCATGAGCAATAGGAAGGGTGGAAGTGACATATGCAGGCTCAGAAAAGAGGGAAAGTAAGTTGAGAGCAGTGAGAAATCCACTGGTTGTGCCTCCGTGGACCCCTTCTGGTAGGTACTAACCAATGCCACTAACTACTGGAAATACACCACAAGATTTTCCATTTTGGAGATGTTCCAGTCATTTGGCTCACAATCTGGCCTTGTCAAAGTCCTTACAACTGCCCGTTTTTCCTGCTTCCAACTTCAAGAAGTGACTGTTTACTTACTGCCTAATATATCCCACCCCTTGACAAATGTCGTTGTAATGAGATAATCAATGTTATTCCTTTCAACTGTCATTGGTTTTAATGGTGTGGCTGATCAGTGTATATACACACATATACAATAACTAGAAACATATACACAGTCATACATATAGATACAAGGGCAGAACTCAATTTCATCTATGGGGCAGAAATCAATCTTGTATCTCTCTCGTTAATCCGCAATGGCCCTCCACAGATCCTGACACTAATAAGGTATTGAGCAGGTGAGGCCAGGGGCTGTGGGTAAATCAGGCAGACTAGGGGGGCTGCAGTCTGGCACTGTTCCAGTTCAATTATGTGACTTGTATATAGCAGAGAGAGGAGCACAAGGAGAGAGAGAGAGAGAGACGGTGCAAGAGCAGGGGGCACAAGATGAGAGGGAGAGGCAGAGCAATGGGTGAAAGACTTTGGAGAAAGAAGGTTGAAAAGACATGAAGACATGTAAGGTTGAAGGGGGGTTAGAGAAGGGTTGGAGAGAGAGTGAGAGAGAGAGAGGTTAAAATCGATCCCATCTGTGGTATGATGGTTAATTAAAGCAGCTCTTGAGTAGGCTGAGGATGAGTGGCTTGGCTGGGCTCCTGCAGGCACAGCTCTGATTGCCTGGAGAAAGGCTTCTTTCTCCACACGGAGAAGAGGACTGCTGCTAGCATGCGCAGACCCACTCACACACACAAATGGAAATGCATAAATGCATGTTTTCAGCATTTACACATGCAGCCTCAAACATACATGTTACTTTAAAGAAAGTATTCGAAGGAAAGAAAATGGCTTATTAAAACATGCCTTATTTTGTTATGCATATCATCTTTTGGTACGCACATGATGACCTATTATGGTGGATTTTAAAACTGTAAAATGCATGGATCGACACTTTTTAATGTTTTTCTGCTATTGATAAATTAGACAGGATCAGTCTGAGAAAAAGGGTAACCTGTTCTGCTAGTCTGAAATTCAATAGAAATTCAGTGGTGTCTCCCACCTTGTTCATCATTATTTGACATAATCTACATGTCGTTAAGATTCGATGATAATATAAAGAGTGAATAATGTAAAGAAATTGAAGTGCTTTAAAAAAAAAGGTACATTATTGCAAGTTTCAAGAGCCAAATTATTTTTCCCTCAAACACTGCAACACACACTAATAATATTCAAAAATCACGTTGGCTTTTAAAGTAGATATATAAACAAGACTGATCAGCCAGAGCATTAAAACGATCGACCTAACTCTGAATGTTTTAGCTTAGCGAGTTTCCACGCGCAAAGCTAACTGACTGAGGCATGGACTCTGCAAGGTGTTTTAAGGTATCTCAACCCAAGACATTAACAACAGATTGTTTAAAGTCCTGAAAGATGTAAGTTGGGGCCTCTGTGGATAAAACTGACCATGTACAGGGGCCAGCATAGGTATTCTGACAGGTTTGTTGCAACACAGTCCCATACACAGCAAGGTGTGTTCTGACGTCTTTCAACAAATACAATCATTAACCTTCCCTCCCCATGTGCATCAGTGAGTCTCGGGCAGCCATGACCCTGTCGCCAGAAAGGTTTTGGTAGGTATTAACCATTGCATACCAGGAACACCCCACAAGACCTGTCATTTTGTAGAAGCCCTGACTCAGGTGTCTACCCTCAGTTTGGCCCTTGTCAAATACGCTTGCCTGTTCATCATGCTTTCAATGCTTCCATTCAAAAACATACTGTTCTCTTCCTGCCTAATATATCCCACCCCTTGACAGGTGCCATTATATGGAAATAATCCATGTAATTCACTTCACCGGTCAGTGATTTTAATGTTGCCTGAACTTTTAATGTACATAAATGTAAAGTAATCCAAATACTTTCTGTAATTGTCAGTTATAAAAATCTTTATATACTCTTTCCTATATTTTAACATGCTTCTGTGTTCAAATGTAGAAAACTGAAAACTGAAAAAATGGATATACTGTTTTTAGAGACTATTTCTATATAGTTATACTATATAAAGAGAATATAAGATTAGATTAGACAAATAGGTAATTAAACACTCTTTTAAATGTGCTGTGTAAATGGCGGCTCTGGAATACAACAGGTTATAATATAATTGATTACAACACCAGCTAACACCAGGGACTATGAAGGATTTTGACTGGTTCTTCTTTGCAAAACTGTTTTGGTTGATTTATGTACTTCAAATCATTCAACATTTAATTGAAACTTTAGTATTTGACTTTTGTATTTTGTACTTTTGAAATGTAATGGTTTTGCAATGTTTTGTTAAAGATCAACAAAATTTGAGGAACCCTTATTTCAGTGGGTTTACAATTGTTTAGAAAAGTTAAAGTTTTAATAATTTCTCATTTTAAATCAAATGTAATACTATATTTTACAAATAAATGTATATAACTTCACTTCCCAGCCACAGCCATATCTTTTTACCCTTTTACCTTTTAGGCTGGTAAAAGGGATGACGCCATCAAGTGAAATAAAATAGACAGGGCAAACATGGAATTGTAAATACTTTTTAATTTACCAGATCTATCAGATATTTATACAACACTTAATGGGATGTAACTTACACCCCAGTCAGCTACAACATTAAACCAAAGACATATGAAGAGAATATAGTGAGATTGTCCCATTATAGTTCTTCCTGTCAAGGGGAGTGATTTGGTAGGCAGTAAGCGAACAGTTATTGAAGTTAATGTGTCAGAAACAGGAAAATGAGTAATGATCTGAGCGACTTTGACGAGGACCAAATTGTGATGGCAATTCAATTGCATCAGAGCATATCTAACAGCAGATCCTGTGGGGTGCTCCTAGTATGCAGGACATACCAAAAGTGGTGAAAATAGCAGTGGTCTTCTACAGAAAAATTAGTATGAAGCTAAGTCTTAAAGTTAATGCTTGCTTTCTTGAAAATGTGCCGTAGACAGTTCAGAGCCTGTCCACCACTTTTATATTTTCATTGTTAGTAAAGTGTTGACATGGAAGTAGCACTGTAAGTTTTACAGCGGAATATTTTGTCATTGATTACATTGTGGTGGCTTGTGGAAAACTAAGAAATAACTGAATTGACTGCATCCACTGATTTTTCACAAGAAAATGGCGAGGAACTGGCAAGTATTTGAACAAGGTGGGGCTTCTCACAAAAAAAGACAATGAGCATTGATTCAGGACACTTAAAGAAAGCTGTAATGCACCCTCATCCTCTTGTATGCATTATTGGTGCAGCTTACAACAGGTCTTTAAAACCTATATTCATGAGCTACCTATGTGCCAAAACTGTTGATGATGTCACTGTTAATGGAAGACACAGAGCAGCATGATGAAAACTGGTTAGACTGAGAAACTGCTAGACAAAGTACAAAAATGCTAGTTCAGACTGAATCAAGTACTGAAGGAAGGTTGTTATGTTTTCCAAATATGGGCTGAAACCTCATCCAACAAAGTTCCAAGCATTCACAGACATATTTTCAGACAAAGCCGTGCTTTCTGGGTATGATAAATGTCATAGCATGGAGTTGGATGGAACACAGACAAAATGTATTCAGCAGACTGAAAAGATCACATCACCACCTGTGCTGAAATACAAAACTGTCATTTTCACATTTGATACTTCACAACAGTCTTGGCAGTGCATATCATCCTGTCACCTTCACACTAAAACAGAGAAGAGGAATGTACAAATTAAAAAAAATAGTTCTTAGTTGTTTGCCTACTTCAAACTCTGTGATTAAATGTCCAACTAGTGATTATGAAGACTGAAAACAATCAACAACTGATCTCAATCCTGAAAAGGCCTGTCCGGAAAGATGCTGAAGTTCCAGAAGTTCATCCTGATGTTGGTCTATATGGATGGAAAGGAGTTGTAACTGGCAGACACCACCACAGCCACTATGCCACCAATTAACAGGAGGCGTGTCCACATAATTGATTGATTGATTATACAGCATAGTGTAATCTCACAGTCCATCAAAAAAACAAACAAATCTACTTCATAATATTATTTACTACTTCACGATAACTATTATAACAATGCTCCTATTTTGATTGTGCAGAAATTTCTGATAGATGTATATGACAGACTATCCAATATAAAGATTAGAAATATATCTGAACTTGGGAGGAACAATATCGCTCCAGTCCAGTTTTATTTCATTTACTGAATGGAAAGCTCATTGAATGGCCATCAAATGAATCAACTTTTTGGGAGTTGGGGACAATAAAGGCTCTGCATTTAGGCCGCTTGACTGTGGTCACCATACCACTGTTGTTTTTGTTGGTCTTGAGAGATGTGAATTATCTCACCTTGCCATTCAAGAGGCCCAAAGTAAGTTTAATAATGTAACACATAACAATGGTCTGGTGTTTGTGCGTTGTTGTTGTTGGAATGAAATAAAGTCCCAAACAAATGCTATATCTCAAAACAACACAAACCAACCCTCAATTTTGATATATGCATTAATTTTCAAGTTTCATAAGTTACATAAAAAAATCCTCACAATTAAACAAGCTGTTACTTTGATCTTTATTCTGACTGCTTGCCTCATAGCACTATAAAATGAAATGAAATGAATGGGTAAGGCTAAATTATTCTAGAGATTTATTGCTTACTGAGAGTTTATTAAAACATGTTGCTACTTTGGTCTTGCAGTGGTCTGTGGCAGAGGAAAATGTTATTGGTCAAATAGTCTTTCTTTTTGGTGCCTCAGGATTCTTCCTAATAAAAATAGCATTAGACAAAAATGAGATACGAGATACCTTTAGTTGGCCAAGAGGGCAATAGCTGCTCTCAGCATTAAAAGTAAGAAAGACCCTAGTCTTGAATGAGAAATGACTGAATTCATGAGATTCCTGTCCTAAGTTCAGTATCTGTTAAATATGAGCTTTATTATCTGAGCACAATGTGTGGCTATTGAGGTTGCCACTAAAATTCAAGAGGAGATGTGTGAGATTACTGGGGTCTTTCACTCAGGAGAAATATCTGAGCAGCAGCGAAATAGAGCAGCAAATGTCTCCTTTCTCTTTCCACTTGATCTCATTTATGTCTAAGAGACACTACAGAGATGTTAAGGAGTTTTTCTTTTTTTGCTTTTTATTTCCTATGGGTGACTCATAATTGATGCTATTCTGCATGACCACACAGTCAAACTCATTTATCATGTCCTCTGATCTTCTGTGGTCTTTCAGTACAACAGGAAACTGCAAGCCAAATGCAAGTAAAAGTGTCAGAAGGGCAGAGCAGTACCTAATTTCAGAAGGAGCAAAGCGGAAGAATGATGTCACAACGCTGAACCAGGCAGATTAATCTGTAATCATACTCTCCATGTCGTAGAAGTGTGGCAATAAAGCTCATTCCTCCACAGGTGTATGAATTATGTATATGGAGATGATTTGATGGGTGTGAAAGAGAGAGTGTCTGATTGAAACGCCGTATGTCGTGCATTATGCCGTCTTCATTCTCGCTGTGCGTGGAACGCCAGGGTCAGAGCCCCTTGCTAATTTGTGAAAGGCTGACAGCTCGTGAAAGAAATGAGAAAATTATACATTCTAGCACAAATCATCCGCAGTTCTTCAGGACTCGAGTACAATGCCATCTGCAGCCAGTTCTGTGAGGCAGACACCTGCTAGCTGCACTGTCTCAGTACCTGAAAACACTGCAAACTCACACACACCGTTAAACAGGCTGATGAACATGCAGGTTCCTTCATTAAGATCAGCTTCTTCATCAGTCTATTCTGTTCTTAGCACAAATGTGTGCATACATACCTCAAGTGCCAAAATACAGTGAACCCAGCATGCAAACAAATTTAAACATTAGTTTTCAAAATAAAGAGGCTGATTTTTAACAGCCATGTATTTTGAAACTGATATACGAAATTGTTGTGATCTTGAAAGCTGTTGAGGAATGGCAGTGTTATAAATTATTTATTCATTGTTACTTTAGTACTTAGCACCTGGTTTTGTGCTTTCTCCCAACGTGTTGGGACACTTTTGAGTAGACACTTGCTAACATTAGAAACACCACATCTGCTTCTGGTCTTGTTTTGATCATAACTGTCTCCAATTAAAACATTGAGAATGACCATCCCACCGGACTGTTACTTTTCAGCACCTGCCATGTTGGTCTACAGTTAGGGCAAGGAGAAAAGAACACACAGCTCCAGCAGTACAGACCGGAAGACTGGAGAGGTCTTCAGGGACGGTTTAGAGATGAGGAAAGAACTAAGTTGTGCACGGGGTGAGTGTGAAGCATGCTCGAAAGGCCAGAGCACTCTATCTGTGCTCTCACAATATTAATTGTCACTTCTGTTGCTTTTAATTGCCAAGTTTTTCACCCCTGCTTGCTATTCAACCCAGCAACCCTCATCTCTCCTCTAGACACTTATGGGTTGCTAAGACAACGCTCCAAAGATCTGAGCCACACAGTATTTATGCTCATTCAGCTCCCACCCAGTAACACACACTCACACATTCAGTTTCACGTGAACACCAGCAACATAGTCAGGCCAGCAAGATGTTTTTTTTTATTCTTCCATGAAAGGCAGAAAAAGCCATATGTCAAAGGCAAGCTTATCTTGTTTGATTATACACACCCTGGACTGAACATGCATGGTATAGTATTCGCTAGTAGGTTTAGCTTTAGTGACCATGACCAAGACCTTCATACACATACACATGTAAATCATTCTCCTTTTAAAATAAGACCTAAAATAAAACAAAATAAACAGTCGGGCAAACATTTTATAAGCTCAGGCCAATCATTTACTCAGATGGTGACATTTTCCCTGGCCTCTGTCACACCCAACAAACAACTAAACAACAAACCTTCTCCCTCCTCTCTGGCTTTCTTTCTGTTGGATAGAACCTGGTTTAGTGGAGCGAGGCAGCTAATCTTGAGTAAACATCATTAACTGTTTGCTCCTATCGGCTGCTGCGAGTGTGCTAGTGGCTCCTTTGTGCTGCTATCAGCAGTTTAAAGAGATTTTGCGCTGTAATGGTGTGGGGCGTCGGTGCCAGGCCTTTCATGAGCCGCTTGCACTCTGAGACTGGAAGTTGCCACTTCAGAAGACAGGCCTCGGGTCAGACAAGCAGTCCAGCATGCACATGCTAAGAATCGCCTAGCTCACTGCCTCTGGAGCAGTGGAAGGAGCCAGGGAGGGATTTGTGGATGTTTTAGTGGTGTTTGGACACCTGGGCCACAGGTCAGTAGACTCATATGCTTTGCTGAGAGTTAGCTCAGCTCTGAGAGCTAGCCCAATGATTCGGATCCCGTGGAAGGAGCCAGGGAGCAGATTTGATTTGTGGAGGTTTTAGTAGTGTGTGTTTGACCTGGGCTAACACAAGCAGAGGAGTCCTCGGCAGAGATTAAAGGAGCTGATTTAAGAGAGAGTTGACCTGCCCTGTTTCCTGTGGGACTAAACACATACATACACACATGCACACACACATGCACACACACACACACATACACACAAATGGTACAACAGCACATAATGCAAATAGATATAACGTAAACCCTCAGTCTGTTTGTGGAATGTGCATTGTGGGTTCACACACTCGCTTACAAAAGCTCACACACTGATTCACTGTGCACATTGCACCTGCCTCTGCTCTGACCCCCATTGCAGAGGTCAAGGAGAAATATGCATCAGAATATCCATCACATGAACGAAGGGATAGAAAGAGAAGCAGAGGGAGGGAGGGAGGGAGGGAGAAAGGGAGTGAGGGGCAGAGGGGGTTTAGAGTGAGTGCAGGATTGATCACATCCCCCACAGTGGTGAGTAAATACAGCCTAATGGCCACTGATTAATTCTTCATTGCTCTCATCGGTCCTGTAAAGAGAGATGTAATGACCTAGACCCCTGTCTTCTCCCTCTCTTTCTCTCTCTCTCTCTCTCTCTCACACTCTGTGCAGCTCAATTTTTGATTATAAATTAAAAGGAGTTGTAAATGGCATAATGCTGCTGCTTCTGGGCTCCTGATTGCTGTATTTGATTAGAGAATGTCAGCCTGCACATTTTTCCTTTTCTCTTACATTCATCCAGTGCACTGCAACACTCAAGAATGCACTGGGAACACAATGGCCCTTCTGCACGGCGCTGAAGCTAAGCGCTAACTAGCGCTAGTTCTAATCAAACACATTCTTTCAGCCTTTCTTTATGTCTGCTCCCTGTTTTCTCTCTCTCTCTCAGTCTCTCCCCGCCATGCTTCCTTGGTGACTTATTTCAGGAGTTTTCTTTAGGTGTGCGAAAAAGGTAACAAGTGAAAAATCACCAGCAATTAAAAAGCATTCATGCTAACAGGTAAGCGGGCTAAGTGGGGCCGGCTCCTTTGTCTTTCTTCATTGTGGTGGACTTTTGGTTCCTTCATAATTCTCTGCAATTTGTTGTACACTAGACTGCTTGTAAAACAATGAGAACAGATACCTGTGTAGAACATGGATGAAAATGGTTATAATTGAGGCATCACTGTCTATAAAAGTAGGCGTTCATACTTTTGCAATTACAAATACCTTCTTAAGTACAAATATTCAGTACACTCTCTATGGTGTCTACAATTGCTGGCAATTATCATCACCAATAAGTCACTTTTTTCATATGCCTGTCAGTTAAACACATGACAAAACTCTCTTCTTTCCAATCTCAGATATAGCTCTCTGCTATTTTTTTCTCTTCTCATTCATCTTGGATGTGGTTCATTTTCTGTAGGTGAGCTCAACTAAGCCATAGGAAACCACTGGGATAATGGGACTGTGCCCCCTTGCACTTACACTCACACACACACATATTGCAGCACACTGTCCGCGTGTCACGGGGTCAGATCAAGTGTGTACAAATGTGAATCAATTCATCTGGCCAAGGCAAGAAAAAAAAAGACCAAGGACGATTTTTTTTTCATTCACCAAGGAGGAAGAAATAAAAGGGGCAGTGTGTAGGGAGGGACAACTTTAAAGAACAGTGAACGGCATAGCAAGGGAAAGAAGAGAAGAAAATAAGCGCATCTCTGGAGAATGCAGGCAGGCCTTTGTGTATAGGAGGGGAGATGGTATTGGATGCTGTGGGGTCAGTGCTTTTCTCCTGCTCCCTTTGTGCCGCCTGGCCTCATCAGCACAGCTGGAGAGGAAGGGCGAGAGAGAGGGAGAGACATGCGACCTTCCACCACCATTCTACTTCTTTCTTATTTCCATGGGGTGGAGGGTAGGAGAGCCCAGAAAAAGACAAGGTTACATGAGGAGGAAGCTGAGAGTGGTGGGAAAAAGTGAAGAGCAAGGTGAAGATGAAGGAGACGGAGTGTGGCAGGAGGCCGAGAAGGATGGGAAAAGTGAAGAACAGGGTGAAGATGGAGCATGGAAAGGTGCTAATGAGAAAAAAGGGAGACTTTTCCCTCCAATTTCTAGTTCTTGACTCTCCTCAAGACACTCTCCTGGTCTGATGGTATTTGCCTTCAGGGCAAGTGAGGAGACCCATGGAAGCAGCCCAAGGAGGAAATGTAAGAATGGGCCCAAAGGTTTGCCTCAAGACTCTTAATATCTTTGCTACCATGTCACTTCAGATGTTTTCACCCCATGCCACTTTTCTCCAACCACTCCTGTACTCAGCTCCTCTCAAACCCTTTCTCCAGGACCATTAGTTCTGAAAAGTCTAGAATGGATTCTTGAAGAATTCAGCAAAAGAAAATCAATGTGGAACTTAAAAGCTTTTTATCCATCCAATATGTATTCTGTAGTATTATTATTCAGGATTTACTATAAAAATAATATACATTTAGAAAAGAGAGGAAATGAAGTGAAGGCCAACATACAATTAACTTTGCAGCATCCATCACTTGTTACTGAGGTGGTGGTTACTGAACTGCAACATATTGCCGCTATTATTTTTTGAGTTGCATTCACTCCATATACTCTGCCTAGAATCCAAGCTTTTTACTTTATTTTTCTATTGTAAAAACTTGTACAGAAGTTTACCTGGGAAATCAACTTTCTGTACCAACTTAATTGGACAGAAAAAACAATAATTACACCTTCAAGCTAATTTTATTATAAACTTTTTATAAACTGTAGTAAAAAAACAAATGCTGTTTTAAGGTTACCCTTCTGAAACACAAGATGAGTTCAGATATGTTTATGCTATGTATAATCACACCCAGTCCATTCATCACTTTATGTTCTGATGAGTTTCTCTCATTATTTCTGTGTGTGTGAAAGTGTGTGTGTGTGTGTGTGTGTGTGTGTGTGTGTGTGTGTGTGTGTGTGT
>JBBPDC010000001.1:39960959-39980477 GCA_037974485.1 Hemigrammopetersius urotaenia
CTCTCTCTCTCTCTCTCTCTCTCTCTCTCTCTCTCTCTCTCTCTCTCTCTCTCTCTCTCTCTCTCTCTCTCTCAAAATCACAAAATCAAAGTTTTATAGCAAACAAACAAAGCAATTGCTTAGAGCCTCCAGTGAAAGAGAGAAATGTAAGAAGTGAGAATTTAGTCACATAGGCTTTACAAGCACATAAAATCAAGATGACAATTAAATAGATTTACTGTCAAAATATCCCACATGTGTAATTCTTTCAATAACTGATCTAATTGGCCAGATCAATCTTGTATTTTGTATCCAGAGCCACCCAACTGTTAGGCAAGAAAGAATTTTCTGAACCAAGTATTTAGAATATTACACAATTACAATGATCCAGCACAACAAAAAAAAAATGCTGATGGGTGAAGTGAATAACATTGGTTATCTTGTTCCAACATCACCTCTGAAGATCACGGTGAGATATATTAGACAGCACATAAACAGTACATTCTTGAAGTTTTAGAAGCAGGGGAAATGGACAACTGTGAGACTTTAACAACGGTAAAATTGTGATGACTAGGCATCTGGGGCAGAGCATCTCCAAAATGAAAGGTCTTGTGAGGTGTTTTTGGAATGCAGTGGTGCTAAAGTACTAAAAGAGGTCTAGTGGTGAACAGACAACAGGGTCATGGATTCTCAGTGATGCAAGTGGGGAGTGACGTCTAGCCTGTCTGGTCTGATCCATCAAAAGACCTGCTGTAGAACAAATTGCTGAAAAGGTTAATGCCAGCTATGATACAAATGTGCCCATGCTGATCCCTGTCCACTTCTGAAAACACCTTCAATAGGCATGCAAGCATTAAAACTAGACCACTGAGCAATGAAAGAAGGTGGCCTAGTCTGATAAAATACCTATTTATTGAACATCATGTGGAAGGCCGGAAAACCAGAGAAAACGGCAAGCCTGCAGAGGCAGTGTGATGATCTGGGCAGTACGGGTCCTGGCATTCATGTGGATGTTAGATGTATCACCTCACTAAACATTGGTAGACCTTTTAATGGCAATGGCCTCTTGTAGCCTGCCAAACGCAAAATTGTTCAGGAATGGTTTGGGAACATAACAAAGTGTTGATTTTGATATAGCCTGCAAATTCCCCAGATCACAATCAGTATGTGCTGGGCAAAGATCCACTGATGCTACACATTGCAGCTTACAGGACTCAAATGATCTGCTGCTAAAGTCTTGGTGCCAGATACCACACCACACTTTCTGAGGTCTCGCAGAGTCCATAACTTGATGAGTCAGAGCTGTTTTGGTGGTACAAGAAGGTGCTGCACAATATTAGGCAGATGGGTCCTGCTGAGTTTCAAGGTTTGTATTTAGTAGACACCTTTAAGGTTGCTTATAATGCTAAGGTGTTGCGGCATTACGAATCTAGTCCGTGCCTAGACAGTATATGACCTGTGCAACGCAGTGATAATAATAATAAAAATAATACATTTTATTTGTGGGCGCCTATCTAATACCCAAGCTCACCTTACCGGGCATAGGCAAGACAATAAGCATAGACAACAGACAATAGACATAGACAATAAGCAGTATTAGAAACAATAAAATAAAATAAAATAAAATAATTAAATCATATGAGTAAAATTCACTAGCGATTAAGATGTGTACTAAAGTGAGTAAGCCTGTCTGAAAAGATGGGTTTTGAGATTACTCTTGAATAAGGGAAGTGAGTCTAAATTCCTAACTGTGGGTGGGAGTGAGTTCCATAGCTGGGGAGCAGAGCGTAATCTATGCTATGTACCCTCTATGCTATGTACCCGCTATGATTAAGAGACCACTAAAACTAATTTGAAGTGTTTGTGAATTTAAATATGCGGATTCAAAAATTATACTCACTCTGACAACGGAGGTGGAGGGTATTTGGCAGGGGCCCACAGGATGTATTTGCTTAGGATCCCCAAAATATCCCCCCACCCCACCACATATACTATCTCTCACACATAGAATTTCTCTTGTAGTTCCCTTTATGTTACAGTCATTCCTCTTGTATGTGTTTTTCTTTCATATTATTCTGTAATCTTTTTCTTTCGTTTTTCTCTCTCCTTGCATTCTATGCTACTGTCATTCAAATCTTTCAAGGACCCAATCTGCACAAGACCCGAAAGATAATGTCAGCCCAGTTTCTTGGCCATCATTGTTTATCTCTCTTTCTGTCCCTCTCGCTCTCACTCTTTTCCTTTAGTAAAGTGGCCGATGTTGTGTTCCGCACAGGATGGCAGCTGTCTCTTGTCAATTAGCATTGCAAATGAGCTCAGTGGGCAGAGGGGCTCAACTCAGCCATCAGAGTCTGCAGACGGGATCTCAACGAGCATTCTGTTCGCTAAGTCTGAGGACTTAGTCTGGTCCAGGCTTATTCAAACGATCCACAGGTCAATGAATAGAATTTGATGGATGTACACTGTAGTGCATTATTAGGGCTTTCACAGGAAAACCCTGTATATAGAGGTCCATGTATGCATTTTTAAATGCAAATTTGAAAAAAAAAAAACCTTCATTATCCAGTAGAATATTTGAAAAGCAAACCTTTGAAGTGCAGTTTCTTGTGTTAATAGACGTTAAGCACATTTCTACATTCCTCTATTAAGTTACCATTTGGCACCACGTTGTTCTTGATGTGAGAACAGTGTGTGGCAGATCTGGGAACTTTTAATGCCTTTAGCATTTTTTAGGAAGAGATATAGTTATAGGTATTGTACCTTGGGGGGTGAGGGGATGGGCATTGGGGTGGGGGTCTCTGTGCTGCAATACATATCAAGCTCAGAGGAAAGGCCATCTGCTCCCAGAGCTAACTGCAGCCAAGGCTAAAGGATTCACAGGTGATTGTTCCCCCAAACCCTCATGGAGCACTATTGTCATGGTAACCAGCCAGTACTTCAGATCAACAGAGGCCATGCTATGGTTCACACACGCACACACACACACACACAGTTTGATTTATTCCTCAGCTTTTCAAATCTAATGCAGGAGTTTCACCTACTGAACAGGACAGATTTGATCAAAATTTCTTTATAATTTACTTATTGTGTTCAAGTCACATTGTGTATGATAGACCATTACAGTAAAGCTTTGCAAGAGGCACTGGGCCTTACTCACATAAATACACACACACACAGGCACACAGATCAACAACAACACTGATTCCTTATCCCTTGATCATTATTTTTTCAATAGACTTTGCCCTATTTTCTTTAACCTTTTGTGCATGTCAGAGCAAGCACATCATTTGTAGCAAACCACTACCGTTAAGCTACACCTCAGCACTGCTGAGCCCGACTTAATGCAGCATCATGCCACAAATTACTTGAATTCCTATTCATGGCATGCATTAGCCAAATTGTTGACCTCCAATCACATGCTTAATACATTCTAATCAAAGAGCCACTCAAATCCAGAGAGGCATAGAGAGAGAGCAAAACACCGCCGACTCGATCAAACTCCAGAGATACCTCAGTGATGATACCCAGAAGCTCATGCTCTTGGTGAGAGCATAAGCTTTCCAAGGGCTTAGGTAAAAAAAAACATTAGCAAGAATATTAGCAAATAAAAGCATTTGGATTTCTAGATATTCCAGATATTATTAGGGTGGTGGAATATTGTACAATTTTAGGCATTTTTGCCCATGTTATACATATTTTTGAAGCAAATTATCTCACCACACTAGTAGGTAACTTGTCAAGAGATAATTCTTGAAGGAACTGAGATGATCTGGCACTAAGATCACTTCAACTAATAAGATCATTTTATATAGGCTGGATATTCTTATAATATTCTCACAGCAATTTGATAATGAGAAACGAAAAAAATGATCTACATATTACTTGATAATATTGAATTTTGCAGTGATTTAGCTCTGCTTTATTGTTATATTGGGGAGGAGTCAGGAAAGAGGAATTTTCAAGCATCCTGAGGAGTGTGCGTGTGAGTGCGCTCACAGAAGAGAAGGCTTTGTGCTGCCCCACAAAGAACAGGAAACAAAGGGGGGCTATGGCTGCTCTGGGGTCAGTCCCATCTATCCAGCTCTTTAGCCACTGCATGATGGCTTGGTACACACCAAAACACTTATGTGCCAAAAATGTTCAGTCTTCACCGTTCCTCTCCAGCAGCTCTGCTGTGAAATTTTATTTGTTTCATTGTTCGATTCCAGATTCAACTCTTGAAGGACTAGATAATTAGCTGGATTTCTTCAGTGTAATGATGGACTAGGATGATCTGTGGAGTCCACAGAACCTAAATTCATATGCAATTAATTAGTAATATTAGTAATATTATTAATATTCATACATTTGACACAGGTTCTGAAATATGATGCTGAAGGATGAAACATATTTTTTGGTAGTTCAGAAGGTCTTAAAAGTTTGCTTAGTTTGATGTTACTTGTAAGGATTTTTTAAATTTCTTTTACATCAAACCTCTCTTTACATTAAACTGCAAAAAAAAAAAAAATTGGACAAACAGCAATAATCCAAAATTGCTTGGAAGGAAATATGATATTAATATGAACATATAAAATGTTAGAGTGTTTTTGCTATCCCTCTAAAGTTACAGTGATGGACAGTTATGGAAAAACCAATTGCAGACATCTAAGAAGTATTCACACATTAAATAGTAAGTATTTAGTCTGTTGACTTTTCGCTCGACAGATGAAGTACATATGTATGTGTCTGCATGCTTCATTACCATGGGGATGGCAGCGTGTGGGAAGGAGCCCAAACATGGCAGGGCCTGGCTGGTAACTCTGGCTGACACCCAGGGAGACAATGGCAAGGCCATTAGTGCTAATGGGGACACATGTAACAGGATTAGGGGTCTAGATGCTGGTGGTGGGGGGGGGTTAGACCACATGGGAAGCCACAGCACTTGCAAAATTCCCTCCCCCCTACCACTGTCTGCCCCCCTTTGCCCTACCCTGAGAACATCCCACTCAATCACATCCCCCTGACACACTCAGCCACAGCAAGCCATTCAGCTGGCTCCGCAGCTCCCAGGACCGCACTGGCCATTCCCACAGCCCACTCCGAGAAACGCCCTCTGCCCAGGCCCAGGTCACCGTTGCAGCTTTCGGAGCTATTCTTAAGAATATAGTGAGCATTCAGTCTTGCATAGCATTTTGTTGCCATCATAGCAATCCTTTAAAATGTTTGTTTTTTTTAATCTATTTTTACACCTTTTGAAAACTAGTGGGAATGAATATAAGATAAGCTACGAAATGACTAGAAATGAAATTAAAATACATTAACTTACATTAATTGACAAACTATAAATCATATACAATATATATTTTGAAAAGTGCAAAAATAATCAATTCGCATTGTGCTTGTATTTATCAGTCCACAGGCCCTAGTAACTACAGTCAAACATAATTATAGATACAGTGTTAATGTTCAGCACCTGCTTTCAGGGACATTCATTATTTGTGTGACTCTACTTGACAGCAGCGCTGTGCTGTTTGTTTGCTTCCTCAGCAACATATTTACTTAAGATAGTGACGATTTGTAAATTGGATCCAACCTAGCTGATTAGACTCTTTTTAGTGTTCAAAGTAATTCACATTAACCCATTAAAATCTAGGTATATTATCCAGGTTTTAATATAAATGATTCAGAAACCGATATGAAACTAACATGTAAATTTCTGAGGTTGTATGGATTAGTGATGAACTGAAGTGAAAGCTCTTCGGTCTTAAGGGTTTAAGAAAAACGAGAGGAAGTATACAGTAAGACCACGGCCAGCATAATGTCCATCCCTCTCTCCCTCTCCCTCCCTTGGTCAAATTCCTCCACTTTGCCCGAGACACCCAGTCAATTAATAAGACATCGTCTCCTCCCCTCTGCAGCCCCTGCACAAGAGGCCACCCAGGAGCCAGCGGTCCCTCACTAAAGCAGCTCCTATGGTGGGCTGCTGGAATGCTGAACGCTTTGGGAATGGGAACTGAGGGAGAGAAGAATAGAAAAAGCCCCATCATCGTATGGGAGGGCGGTTGGTAAAAAACGGGAGCGTAACAATAGCAAACGTGGCCCTGTGCAAAATTCCAGTTTCCCACCTCAACCCTTACTTATAAAGCTAAACTCCTCTAGTGTTTTAAAAAATACAATTAAAAAAATACAATTTCGCCACAAATTTATACTGCATTTTAACAAGAAGTAATGAATAAAAATAATGTTTACAATATAACAAATAAAATATTCAGCTGAGTCACATAGAACAAACCCGACTATTACATTACTTATACAAGATTATTTATTTGGTGCTATTATCTTAAAGTTGGTTGCTTCAGAAAAAAAAACTCTTTAATATAAACAAAAATGTAATACTTTCTAATGGTCTACAAGATCAAATGATATTCATATTCCAAATACACCTATAACCCATATTGTCCTTCATCCACCTTGACAATACATACCAATATACAAAATCCACCAACAGATTTTTAAAAATCCAAGCACAAAGCCTGAAGAACTACAGTATGTGTTATAAAGATTAGTTCAAGCTAACGTTGCTGTATCATGCATGTATCCACAGAGTACACAGAATGAAGGAATAAGCAGAGGCACACCCATTTCAATTTTTTTATTATGTTTTTCAACTGGTAACATCATTAAATAAGTTTTGTTCAATAAGTATTCAAAACTTTAAAGCCCTTTATTCTTTTCATGAACACCACAAACATATGAACCACAAAACAAGCGGGAAACACTGATCATGTTCTCCCATGACCACACAAAAACAGAGTTGATTCAACTCATCAGACTTTTGGACACTCATGCAAAAAAAAACCCAACAAAACAAAAAAACAAAAAAATCAATTTTGCATCTCTAGTTTCCTAACGCACAACATGTTTTGACAAGGTTGTGATCCTCAGTTTTAAAACATTTAAAATTCCCTAAATCATATGAGCTCTCATATTCTGGGAAAAGGTTTTGAGAGGAAACTGTAGGACACGTAAAGGAGGTCGAGATGTTACTGTGTATTCATATATATGGCTTAGCATTTACAAAATATATACAGCATTAAGACCCACCATAAACATCTTATTTGAATTCTTTTTTTTTTAAATATATAATTTCATATTCATCTAACAATCCAATTACTCATTCTAAATAAGTTACAAGAATAATAATGTCTAGCCCAGCTAGATAAGCTAAATAATGTAATTGTATGATAAATCTGAACTTTCCGAGTTGAGAACTGTCTTTTTGTCCCTGTGCAGAAACAACTGATGTTGCACAGGGAACACTGCTAAATGAGCTTGGAGAACCTTCATGGACCTCGCCAATTCAAGTAGGTGGAGCTGAAATGGCCCACGAAGCAAGCTATCGACTGAAATCTATGTAAACACTGCCCCTCTGTGGCAGTCTTTGATTGCACAATTGGCTGTGAACCAGCCTCAGATCCCTTTGAATACTTTTCCCTTTGCATCTACCACTTCAACAGTGTTCATACATCTAGCAATGAATACTAAAAGAACAATGAACTTGAACACAAGACTAGTATAAGAGACGACGAGGAGTCTACCTCAGCAGATCAGATATGTCATTTGTTTTGTGCTGATAACGCATGTGTAACTAGTGAAAAGCAGACTGCATGTGTGTTTGAGTCACCCCTTTGGTCGTACAGAGGTCACAGTGATGTGAAGTTTTCATGCTTGTTATTAATACTGGATATGTTGAGCCATTGTTCCATCATTTAAGTACTCAGAAGTACAGTAATGTGTGTGTTGATATAAATCAGCATGGTCCGGCAGTGAATGCTGGACGCTTCGGCCAGAGGGAAGCACAATTCTTATTCCTGATGCATTACTGAAGGTTCTGAAAGGTATGTTTACATAGAACAGAAGTTAAAAGCCTTTTTGGTTTGTTTTTGTAAGAAGCTGAACATATGCATCAAGCTTCAGTGCTACAGATCAAAGCTTTGGCAAAAAAATCAAATAGATGGATAAAAAACAAATGAAATTCCATGAATATATATTTTTTTCACATTGAGAGAAGACACTAGCCCACCTGGGGCTACGGCGTCCCAGAGACCACAGAGGGAACACAGAAGGCTTTTCAACAGAGATTCACAACACAATCTTCAGAGTTCACACACTATCACACAGTGTGGGAGTGTAGGCAGCTTACGTGGCTGTATTAAACAAAAAAAAATCCCCTCAGACGTTAATCTATTTTCAATCAATATATGCATATCTCAATAGCAGAAATAGGTCAATGCTCAACAATGTCGCTTACTCATTTTTTATAAAAAGGAAGGTACTGCAAGACCATTTCAGCTTAATATCCCATCCATGGCCTGCAGGAACATTGTTTTGGCTTCTTAGCCCCTTTTAAAAATGACAGCTCACCTAAAACCATCTTGTTAAACATACATATTCACTGAAATAGGAATTGCACTGTATATATTTGACTGAAATGTGTATTTTGCATTTCCACATAAATAAAATGTATCCACACAATTATTGCCACACAACAATAAAGTAAGCAAATTGTATAGTGTGGCAATCATAAAAGGCAAAATTGTGTTAAAAGTGCACAATCTCAAAATTACGGCCAAACACTGTCATACAAAAAGACAAAACTGAATGAATTGAATTAATATTTTATTGATGTGGGAATGATACATCAATCGGCAATTCACTGCATTGACTTTTCAGTGTTATTTTGCATGACTCTACACATAATGCCTTAGCCACGTTATTATTAAAAAACAGGAATATTAAAGTCACATTCCCTCCAAAAAACAGGCTAAACAGGCTGCAGAGTGAAAAATATGGAACGCCTGAGAAATATGGAGACGCTCTCTCTGCCCACATCATCGTGGAGCATCACTCCACCTCCACGGGTAGATGAAAGAGTGTGCCGGCAGGGCTGACCGCTGCCAGTGCAGAAGAGATATGTACTCACTCTGGGCCCTCTGCTACAATAGCAGGGGAAAAAAAGGCCCACACAATTAACCAAGCTCCTGAGAGCATTAAAGTAGGCCAACAATAACTCGTGATGAAGGAGTGCTCAGATCAAAGAGAACAAGCTCTTTTCAAGGGCACACAGTTATGCTGTGTGTTCTCTCTACCTCAGCAAACGGTAACTGGTACCCACTAGACTATACATGAAACCCTCACGCAGCCAGCCCAACCTAAAGCTCCTGGCATTGACGGACTCAAAACAGAAGTGCTTTAGAGATGAATGAAATAGTAGAAGAGAGTGCTGACCTCTCAGCCTGAAAAAGAAGGATAGGCCCTCACATCAAGTCTAAACAGCTTTAGCGCATCATTATTAATGGCAGACTCTCAGCATAAGGGTGGGCGACATGGCATAAATATAAATTAATGATACGCATTTCTACAGTTCATCAGCTGTTATTTCTGATGTTCTAAAGGGAAACAGCAGCACTGCATTTTTAAATGATTATGGGAAACTCTGATATTGATTTAAAAAAAAAAAACTGACTGTGAAGGAATAGTTGGGAAAAACCAAAGAATGCAATCAGAAATTTCGATAAAAGAATATTGGGTTAACACTTAGCTATTTACTTAGTACAGCTATATTGATTTCAACAGGACTGAAAATGTAAAGCTGGGAATCCAATTTTAAACCGTACTTCTGATATACACCTTGATCTCTGCTTAAGGGCTCTCATTTATAATTCATGGAAACCTCAGACAACTATCCTATGAGAATAAAGTGGGAAGGGTGGGTAAGTGGATTATATTTTCGCATTCACCCACGCTCAAATGGGCTTTGATCAATTAAAAAAACCTGGTGGTTTTTGGGTTTTATTAGAGGGTAGCATGGCAAGAAATGCTGGAGAATCTTTTCTTTTTTTATCGGAGCCAAACCAATCTTTGTAGTACTGAATTAGAAATCTGAAGAATTATTTTTAATACATGAAAATCAATAGGAAACTGAAAATCAATAGGAATCTTGAGCTGAGAATTGAAAACATGTGCAACTCTTAACAGACCGGAAAAGCTGTAAAGAACACTGGCAGAAATCTGGCAAGGGAGCTGGAAGCTACAAGGTCAAATTGCCACCACACTGACCTCAGTTTGACTATAAGACAAAAAACTACAAAAGTGTGTCATGTTTTCTTGCCAGTGTCCTTTAAACCTTCACAAACCCTGCAGCAGTTGTTACAAACAAAAGCATTTATGGGTGGAGCACAGATAGGTGGATTGGTCTACTCTCTTTTTGTGATACATGCAGTAAATAACAGCTCTAGATGAACTGATGATATTCATGACATATCCAGAAATACACCGTTTTATGAAAACAAATATATTGCTATATTGCCCACCCTTATCTCAGCTTCTGTCTAAGACCTCAGCCACAGGTGCTTGGATAATTTTGAAAATGTAGCTTTTTCCTCTACATTTTGGCCTCATATTCACAACAACAAAAAAAATCAGTCACGCTACAAGATTATTTCGTTTTTTGTGTACACAGCCAAAATGCATATTTTTGAAAACACGGACATTGTGCTTTTAACCTGCCAATGCCTGCTTTTTATTTATTGAACATGCAGAAATCAGTCTGAAATACGGCTGATGAAGGAGCTTCTGTGCGGCTGGAAATTAGGGGCTGATTTACCATTGATATGTTTATAATTGAATTTAGCTTTATTTTTTCATTAAAACAAGGTCAGGGGCATCTACTGCATTGGTTTCTTTTAAACTGGGTGTAAACCCGATTGTAAACATTAAAAATACTTCAGTGATTCTAAAGATTTGCGACTTTATGACCTAAGTAAAACTCTGGACGTTTTTTAAGTTAGAAAAGCTAAAAAAACAGCTGTTCTGCTAGATCAATGTAAACTACCCTAATACCCTAATTTTCTGGCATCAGACTGACTTACAATCTGTCGGAAATACTGAATTACATAGGTCTGATATTTAATAGGCCAGGAATTCAAAGCCTACTGTGAACTTTGCAGTACATTGATGCCACTTTGTTAGAAAATGTCTCAGCCTGTCCCAAAATCACTTGCTTAAATGCACAAAGGTTTATATTGTGGGTCACACAGTTGCTGATGTCCTAATGATATTAAAATTCAGTAACCAATGTCGTGAACTGTGGGATACATACTTAGCCAATTAATGTTATTCTTGAGGTGTCTCACATTACATTTTAGAACGAATGTGTGTCCCCTCATGGTCTGGCATGCTTATGCTCCTGGATATGTGTGGATGAGGCTTAGGTCTGTACTGAAGCCACTGCAATCTCTGTCCTCCTCCTACCATGTAGCTTGTCTCTGTGTCCTCAGCAATAGAACAAGCTGGGCTGCTTAACGTCCCTGAGGACAAACAGGGCTGCAGAAACTAATAAAGCCTCTGCTCCCCGAGGAGGGTCCAATGTAGGACACACACACATCTCTCTCTTCTCTTCTATTATTACACCATAACAGCAAGAGTAGAGCTGTAATGATGGAGCTCCAGGGGAGTGGCACAGTGTGGCAATGGAGTACAGTTGAACAGGCCTTACAGAGTAACTCTCAGCGACATTAAAGTGAGCTGTATTACAGACGTTCTTATTGCTGTTGCAATGTCAGATGAGCAGGAGCACTAGTGTTGTCTCTGTGAACATTTGTGTATGTGTTTATGGCAGTATGTGCCCTCCATATTTAAGCTTGTGGATGTCATGGCTTGGTTTGGTGCACAAACCGAGGAATGTATAATTGGTTAAAGCTCCTAGTGAAGAACACCCTGGCTGGATAGCTTTAGAGAGCCCTCATGAGACATGAGATTTTTGCTCACTCGTTTCTAATGCATAACGGCCCAAGCTACTGAAAAAAGTTAATGCTGAAGGAAGAAAAGTGACCATTTTTTTTGCATAGCAAGTCAACAATGTTGATGAGATTAGTGCCTTCGGTTATCACTGGGAAGCCTTTTGTAGTGCTTGCAAGTGCAGAATGTAGAGCACGCTTATACTATACCCAATATTTTCAAGAAGAATCCTTCAATATGATGGCAGGCTTGTCAACAGGTCAACATATATTAGAGAAAAAAAAAACAATTTACTACAACTGCTGCTCTTAGCATGAGAGGTAGAGAAGTGCTCTGTGAACTGTGCAAGTGACAAAATGAAGCAGCTAGACATTAAATGAATGCATACGAGGCCTGATCAGTTGATCAAGCCACACGCTGCCATTTATCCTGCACACTACTTTGAAGACAACTCTACTAATTTGATATTATAGAAAATGGCATGGATGACATAGATTTACTCAGCAGTGACTGTGTTGCTGCTTGATTTGATATATCCAACCAACATAAAAAAAACAAAAATCTCAGTCTACAGATCTCTTGGAGTCTGAAAGCCACCACAGAACATTTTTTTTTTACTGCTGTCAGGTATTCTTGATTTTAACTGACATCAAATTAGGGATGTCCCGATTCTATTTAAAGGATTAGCACTAGAGACGATCCAGTTCTGCATTGTACTTCAGCCACTATCATAGACATGATGTAAGTGGTCACTGTACACAAACAGCAGAAGTGAAGTTGTTTTCAGAAGATCTAAGATGTGTGAAGTTCTCCAATATTTAAAGGGGACATATTATGCAAAACTAAAAAAAAAAACAAGTTATAATAGATATAACTTGGCTACAAAACATGTTCATGAAGTTCTTTGCACAAAATCACTCTCACATAAAGAGATATGACCAGTTTTATTCTTCACCGTTTTGGTCCCTTTTAAAACAAACAATTTCAGGGCTCTGTCCCAATTGTTGCTGGGACCAGTGTTGGGCACGTACCTTTAAAAAAGTAATTAGTTATAGTTACTAGTTACTTCTCACAATATTAACTGAGTTAGTAACTGAGTTACATCATTATAAAAGTAACTAATTACTATTGCATTACTTTAAAAAAAATCTAATTTAATACAACTATAAAATAAATATAAAACATTGTACACTAATCTACACTATTGTAATGTTGTTGTGGGACAACATGAGAGACAACTATCAAACTTCATGTGTGACACTTCATGTGTGCCTCTGCATGTAGCCACAGCGCTCTGCTTATTCGTGCTCGTAAAACTAGCAGACAAATGGCGAATCTTCAACTAATCAAGTCGGTTTGATTTCGACAGATGGTTCTATGGTGGTTCTATGCAAATTGACCCAGATCGAACGTCACACTGGGCCCTCCGTCCAAATGGCTCATTTTTAAAGGGACTGAAACTGTCAAGAATAAAGCTGGTGAAATCTCCATGCGAGAGTGATTTTGTGCAAATAACTTATGAACTAACTTATGTTTTGTATAGCCCATAGACCTATCATAACTTGTTTTGCACAATATGTTCACTTAGACACAAAACTGGTATTTAGAACCTGAGTGTAAATGCTAATTAAATGGTCAAAAACAGTATTTACTAGCATGTCTTGTCTAAATGATGTGACCTTATTGTCTGGCAAAACCTGGCCCATACGAATCAGGACATCCCTACAAATGAAAAAGCTTACTTACTGTACCTTTAAAGCAGGTTGTTAAACTTTAAAGCTGGCTGCCAACAAGCAGAGCTTAAATTCACATCAAACAATCACAATTTAAATCACATGGCAGCCCCCCAGGAAACACTACTAGCTAGAGACAATCCAAAGCTTGAGCGGAGCTGGAATGAAGGAAAAATGCAGAAATGTCTGATTGCATCATCACATCACTACATTGCTCTTATCTAGCTCTGCGTGCCATCATAGAGTGGCAGTCCTTGCATGTGTTTTACCTTCTGCTTTTTATTAAAAACTAGTTTCAAGTACAAAATAAGCCTATTTACCCCAAAATACCCCCTCTGCTTTAACTGCTTAAAATGACACATTACAAATTTAGAACCAACTGTTATCCGTGCTTCTTTGTCGAGAGTAGAAAAAAAAGATTTGTTTGAAATAGCTCAAACAAATCGCTGCTACTTCACCATTAAACTCGGCTCAGAAGAGGCCTCGGACAGAACAGGACTGCGCAAAATCAAGCAAAAGCTACAGAGCTGACCTGCACAGTGGTCAGTGAGAACAAACTTCACAAATCATTTCACAAGGACGTTCTCTGGCTGGGAGGGTCTTACTGACCGAAATATCATAACAATAACTTAACATATAAACAATAAAGCTCCTCATATTAACTTCTTTGTATATGTTCTATTTAATTTTAGAATAAATACTCTTTTTCTCATTTCTTTGTTTTTTTTCCTCATTTTGCATGGCCTGAAGTGGCAGGACAGCATAAGTAACTGGACCCTTAATTACGGCTTGCGGGTGGTCTTATGCTTCTTGGAGTGAAACTCGGTGTATGAGATACAGCAGATGCCAGAGGCCTGGTCATTTTGGGTCAGGAGCGTGGGACTAGGTCTGGTCCAAGACATCGATCAAAGCCTTTCTCACACTCTCCCACGCCTTGCTTTGCTCATCTATTGCTAGCGAAGGGCTTGAGAGTGAGCGTGGCTTTGGCTGGGGCTGCCCCACATGCTCAGTACAGAGGGGTGAACTAGGTCCATGTATAACAGAGGGAGGCCCAAGAGACAGAGAGAGGGTGTGGTGGGTGTTTTCTGATGTGTGTCTCACTCAGAGAAGGTGAAGGCAGTTTGGGGCTGGCTCTGGGACGGCTCTTCATCCTCGGGCCCCAGTGTGAGGGGGGTGCTGACGCATATCTGAGACGCACTGGTCTGCCTGCCCGGTGGTGTCTTCTCCTGAGACTGAGAGGAAGATGTGGAGGAGTGCGTGCTCTCGCTGGAGCTGCTGCGTGTCTCTGTGCTGGTGCTGGTCTTCTTCATCTTCCTCCGCTTGGCCAAGGGAGCCTTATCCACTGTCTGCAGCCGGAAGCCTTCCCGCTTACACTTGTTGAAGGCCTGTAGATGACAGCGCGCTGCTTCACAAAACTACATAATGACATTCTGGCCTGCAGCATAAAACTTTAAGCCATAGTATGATTTCGTTACTATTACTGGCATTTTGCTATATTAGAATATGTATTGAAGAATACAAATGTTATATAAAGAATAACATTTACACTTAAAGTACACCCTGTATTGATAGGTTGATGATTCAAGTTTATTTTTCTTTCCATACTGACTAAATATCATAATTAAACACAACCTCCCTGACTAAGAAAGACATACATAGTTAGCTATGAGTGAGAAATAACAGAAAAAGCATCTTGTATCTTCAGTCCTAACGTTCATATTAGTTTTGCAGAAGCCACCAAATAACCCTGGAAGTTACTGAGTAATACGTTTCAAAGAGAATAACTGAATAAGAAGGTTAGGGTTCAGAGAATATAATTAAACAACTTATATTTTCTCCTTCTCTCTCTTTCAGCCCGTATTTCCTCCTCTATCCATCACTCCCACTTACATTGAAGGTGGCTTTGACACAGGTGTGTACGGAGGCAGTGGACAAACCCAGGATGTCAGGGGTCATGAGGGGATTGGAAGAGAGCTGACTGTCGTCCTGCAGCCAGGCATTATAGCGCAGCTCACACATCTTTATCCGCTTGTTAGGGTCCACAGTCAGCAGCTCTGTTCAAGTTCCATTCACACACACGCAAAACAACACAACAGCACAGACATGTATGTTCCTAAGAATGAAATGTCTGAGTACGCAACAGCCTCATTTACAGACACACAAAATACTACAGAACATTACAGAGGATGATTTAGCTGCTCTTCAGCAGGGATGGAAAATGCATAAAGGTGGGGATTTAACTGGATTAATTTTGATCTAACCTATACTAAATTCTTGTAAATAGGTCACTCTCACCCTGAATGAGCTCCTTGGCCTGCTGTGAGACATTCCTCCAGGCTTCTCCCTGGAAAGAAAAGTCACCCTGTTTGATCTTCTTCATGATCTCCTCTGCGCTGGTATGGGTTAGACTCTTCTCCTGACACTGAAAGGGCACCTGGCCGGACAGCATAGTGTACTGCAACACAGCATGCGGCAGAGGGGTTACACATGCAAGCAGCCATCATATCACAAAATGATCCAGTGAACTGACACAATATACACAATATATTTCTTATATTTCTTACTAACTGTAAAAACTGTAATTCTTATTTATTACAGTTCTTTAGATGGTTCATATAACTGAAAAAGGAATTTTCTTTGCTTTCTTGAAATAGAAGACATGTAAAATGTAAATATTGTTAAAAGTGCCATTCGCTCCTTAGTCCATTTGATTCACATGTGAAATCTGAAGCTGCAAGAACAATTTCTTGTGAATACATCTCATTAAAACCCCACTTTAAGTTTGCTTATTCACACTGAATTTAAAGGAGTGTTTCAGCCTGGTATGCTTCTTGAATGAGGTGTAATACAAAGCAGCTAATTAGAATAGAGATATTTTACACACATCACTCTTTAGAGAAACAGCCTTTTAAATTCTAATCAAATGGAGAGAGGTTGGAATATTGTCATCACTAAATTATCACAGTTTTGGGCTTAAGCATAAGCATCATAAGTGAACATCAGGCAAAAAAATGACAAATGTAGTATGTGGGCCTTGTAAAACCAAACGGATATGAAACATTTTTATATATTGCTGTGGCCCAGATTGATTCGCTATTGGCTGTCTGAGTTTGTATATTGTCTGGCCTTGTCTGAGTTTGTATATTGTTATATTAAGCCCTATGTGCACACACTGCCTACCTATAGTGGTATGCAAAAGTTTGGGCACCCCTGAGAATTATCATGATTCTTCTTTATAAATCATTGGTTGTTTGAATCAGCAATTTCAGGTAAATATATCATATAGCAGACGAACACAGTGATATTTGAGAAGTGAAATGAAGTTTATAGGATTTACAGAAAGTGTGCAATACTTAAACAAAATTAGGCAGGATTCTGATTGAAGGTATTTTGGATCATTCTTCTTTACAAAACATCTCTTTGGTCAGGTTTGATGGTTTCCGAGCATGGACAGCCCACTCTAGGTCACACCATAGATTCTCAATACTATTTAGGTCTGGGGACTGAGATGGCCATTCCAGAACGCTGTACTTGTTCCAATGCATGAATGCCTTAGTAGATTTTGAGCAGTGTTTAGCCCTGGCACAACTTCAACTTTGTCACTGACTCTCAAGAATCTGCTGATATCTATGCGACCCTCAACTTTAACAAGATTCCCAGGACTTGCACTGGCCACACAGCCCCACAGCATAATAGAACCGCCACCAAATTTTACTGTGGGTAGCAAGTGTTTATCTCGGAATGCTGTGTTCTTTTTCTGCCTCTTGTTATGTCCAAATAACTCAATTTTAGTTTCATCAGTCTACAGTACCTTATTCCAAAAATGAAGCTGGCTTGTCCAAATGTATATTAGCACAGTGGTCCCCAACCTTTATTTAGTCACGGACCAGTTTAATATCAGAAACTATTTTCATGGCCCGGCCTTTAAGGAGTGGCAGATAAATATACGTATATGTATTTATATAAATACGTATATGTATTTATATAAATACGTATATGTATTTATATAAATACGTATATGTATTTATACGCGGACCGGTACCGGGGTTTGGGGACCACTGCTTTAGCATACATTTGTGGCATGTGCGGATTACTCTCCCAAACAGCATCTCCTTGTGCGAAGTGCATTGAATAGTTGAACGATGCACAGTGACACCATCTGCAGCAAGATAATGTTGTAGGTCTTTGGGGCTAGTCTGTGGGTTGACTATGACTGTTCTCACCATCCTCCGCTTCTGCCTATCTAAGATTTTTCTTGACCTGCCACTTCGGGCCTTAACTAGAGCTGTGCCTATGTTCCTCAAGGTGGAAACTGGCAGCTGAAATCTCTGAGATAGCTTTTTGCATCCTTCCCCTACACCATGATGTTGAACAATCTGTGTTTTCAGGTCATTTTGAGAGTTGTTTTGAGGCTCCCATGTTGCCATTCTGCAAAGAGGAGAAAAACTTGCAATCGGCCACCTTAAATACCCTTCCTCGTGATTGAATTCACCTGTGTATGTAGGTCAAGGGTCAATGAGCTTACCAAACAAACGTTGTGTTCCAATAATTAGTGCTAAAGGTATTCAAATCAATAAAACAACAAGGGTGCCCAAATTTATGCACCTGTCTAATTTTGTTTAAGTAACTATTGCACACTTTCTGTAAATCCTACAAACTTCATTTCACTTCTCAAATATCACTGTGTTCGTCTGCTATATGATATATTTCCCTGAAATTGCTGATCCAAACAACCAATGATTTATAAAGAAGAATCATGATAATTATCAGGGGTGCCCAAACCTTTGCATACCACTGTATATAAAATACACTACAGACTTCATAAATAAGATCTTGTGTGTAACTGATTTACTAACAAAGTTATTCTGGTCACACTGGACATCGCTAATCTATAGACGGGGACAACACTGTTACTCCGCCTAGCAAGTTTCTAATTAACCGAATTACTTAATGTTTAATGGGCATTTCAATCACAAGTGTCTGGCACAAGTATGGGGTCTATTTGTGCACCTAATTATGCACATTTGTTTGTAGGCTTTTCCAATAGACACTTCATCATGAATGTTGGAAAGAATACATATCAGCTTTAATGACAAATTTAAAAGTTCACAGAAGATTATAGCAAAGAAAAGGTCCATTTTATAGACATGTGGTTCTTTACAAAGAATGGTTCTCTGTCTACCACATTATACAGAAAAGAAACTGAGAAAAACACCACTCTTGGCGAGTAGTTTTCATCCAACACCCCTAAAAAGATGTCTACTCAAAAGTCAGTTTTTTTGTAAGACCACTGAGGATTATACAGAAAGCGAAAGACATGAAAGATAGATTTGTACAGCGAGGTTATCAAATAGAATAGATTGACAAAACAGCCCTGAATAAAGACTTGCTAAAGAGAAGTAAGAAAAAAGAAACAAATCACCTCTTACCTCATTCCTAGAGTAGGACCTGATTGGTCCGGATTACTCAACCAAACTTTTTAAGGATGTGGTTGAATTTACCTGCTGAAGGTCTAAGGCCGAAACGTTGTAATTTTCATTAATAAATAATAGCTTGCGAATTGGTTAAGGCTTCTTTGTAATTTCCTAATTAGTCCTTAGGACATTTCCAACGCAGCTGCCTGAAGAAAAAGGTATGCAAAAAGTTCTCTCAAATGATAACCCGTGCACAAGAAGAAATGTGTGACTGAAAAAAAAAGTACCAAAATTATAAAAAAAAAACCAAACTTTAACTTCCACTATTTTTTTGGCTTCTTTGTTTTCAGGCATTGGCTTAGATAGAAAAAGAACATGCTCTCTTGCTCTCTCTGTCTGAAACACTGAGTGCTGCAGGGCCTCTCTCGATCTGTCTGAGAACATCGCATCAGTGCTGCCCACTGCACTACCACGCACAACACCCAGGGGGCTACAGCAAGGGTTAACTCTCCAACACACACACACACAGACAATGGAAAAAGTGTGTGTGTGTGTGTGTGTGTGTGTGTGTGTGTGTGTGTGTGTGTGTGTGTGTGTGTGTGTGTGTGAGAGAG
>JBBPDC010000001.1:39980577-39994807 GCA_037974485.1 Hemigrammopetersius urotaenia
GAGAGAGAGAGAAAGAGAGAGAGATACAGAGAGAGAGAGAGATGATCGCACGAACGAGAGAGAGACAGAGAGAGAGAGAGAGAGCGAGAGAGAGAGACAGAGAGAGCGAGAGAGAGAGAGAGCGACAGAGAGAGCGAGACAGGATTAAAACGCGCGATCCGGAAAAGTCACGAACCAGAGAGAGAAAGAGAGAGAAAGACAGACAGACAGAGAGAAAGAGAGTAAATCCGCGCTAAAATATCAAGGTGAAAGTCATCAGTTTGTTATGAAATTTTAAATAGACTGCACTTTTTGTATTTATTACCATCACCATCATCAGATCTGTGTAAACTTTATTTTATTTTGCCACTGGATTTCTACAGATTTGAGAAATGTGACATCATCATCATCATCATCATGAATTTGACATTACTATCCTCATCCTTGTCATCTTCCTCCTCCTCCTGGTCACATGCCTGCTGGCCCCTCCCCCTCCTCTCTGCTGCTCTGCTCAGAGTGAATCATGGTGCTGATGGATGAGGACGCTCTGAGCTGGACTAGCATGAGACAAACGCGGGCTGTGGACACTAATGGGCAGCACTGCTAGCTGGTAAGACTTCACACCCACCCACACACATGCACAAACGCACGCATCTGCATTCTTTACTGGCTTGAAACTGAAGCTTCACTGAAAATGCATACACAGTTCTTTGTAACCAAGGTGTGTGTGTAAATGTGTGTGTGTGTGTGTGTGCTTGGATTTGTGCATGTGGGTGTGTGGGTGGGTGGGGGTTTGAATTTGTGCGTGTGTGTGTGTGTGTGTGTGTGTGTGTGAACTGCTGTTATTTGCAATGCAAAAATCCTGATATAGAAAAATGTTTATTTTTTATTTATTAAAGGCCTTAAAAGGTTGATTTAGAGTCTGGAAATAATGAAGGAGAGGTAAAGTTCACATATCAGCTACAAGTACATCTTCATTGCTAGAGTCTGTGTGTGTGTGTGTGAGAGAGAGAGAGAGAGAGAGAGAGAGAGACAGAGACAGAGAGAGCACTCCCCTGGGTGCTCTTTTTTCAGTATCTCAGTGGAAGGCAGATAAACTGGGCAGCCACTATGATTCCCATCAAAACTGCTATCAGTATCCAAGCCTCTCCCCTCACCTCCATGTAGAAGAGTCAGCTTTAACAGCACGTAGAAAACTGCCAAAGGACACACGGCTTCAAATAAATATTAAACTCTACATCAAGGTTTTATGTTGTCACAAAGACTGTGACTTCAAAATAAGTTCATTTCCATGTTAATTTTGAATCTTAATTTATATATTACCCAAACATTAACAGTTTACATTCTACACTGAATTAGACATGAGCCCTTTAAAATGCAATTTATGCATGTGGATGAGGCTTGGATTAATAACCAAATAGTGATGCTCGTTTCTAATAAAACACTCATAACACAAGCCATCTGTGTACATTCCAGTTAACAACTTGCCACGAGCTCATAATGCAAATGCATCGGTGTCCCCTTCGAAAAACACCAATAAAACTAATAATAACAATAATAATAATAATTCAATTTATGTAGCACCTTTCTCAAATTGATACACAGAACAGCGTTATACACTGCAGTAGACAAAAAAACCCCAAAAAACATTAAATAGTCCAAATTACACCACAGATTACAGCAGGAGGAAAGAACAAACATACAGCAGAATCGAGAGGTAGGAGAAGAGGGATAGCACTGAGAGAAAATACACACTGGGTACATAATTGGGTTTTGAACGAAGCAAGAAAGGAAGCATTACGAATATTCAAAGGGAGGGAATTCCATAGTCGCAACACTAAAAGAAGATAGAAGAAATTATGGGGGTTTAAGTAAGCCAGTACCAGACAAACGTGAAGAACAGGTAGGAGTGTATAAGTGAAGCAATTCAGTGAGATAGCAGAGAGCAGAACTACGGAGAACAAGCCTGTTCTTACCAGTATGACCCCGAGACTCCAGAGATCGCAGGACTCATCATAGCCGTCGTATTTGAGGATCTCTGGGGCTGCATACTGCAGAGTGAAGCAGGGCGTCTTCAAGAGCTGATTGTCAGGGGGCTTGAGCCGAGCAAAGCCGAAGTCGATGATTTTGATCTCGGAGTTCTCGCTCTCATCGGTGAACAGCAGGTTCTGAGATGAAATTAGAGGAGCTGAACACCAACTCCAGTGCACAACAATCAAGCCTTAACATCATCTGTTCATAAATTAAGCACAAGCACTCAAATATATGGATACATAACTTCATATCTTAATATTTGTTTAACTAATTGAGCATTTGAATAACTTTGGAACTAAATCAAGAACAAACTTATTTTGAAGGCTATTTTGTAATTGTGTTCACTTTGTAATGTGGAACAGCAGAGAACACAAGCATTTGATAATCTTGTGTTAAGTAGGGCTACAGAAATATTTCAAATCGTGACAAATGTATAGCGTGTAAGTTGTGTAGACCAGAAGCCAGTAATTGAAATCCTATAAACCTAATACAAAAAGCAATAACACTAAATTAACTGAACAATCAGATACAGATATAGATATATTTTACTTTTGTATGTAGTTATGCAGTTTTCCAACCATTGCCAATCATGTAAAGACCAAAACCAGTAAAACTCTCATTATGTCCCTCATATGCCCCTACAAAGGAAACCCTGTAAACCATTTGATTAACACCTTCGGTCTGGAGACTTGTGTAACATAGTATGTAGACCAAAGTGCGCTACGTAAGTGTTCATTTAATATGGATAATCAACGCATTATACTCTATATCCTTAGGACATACACGCCCTCAGCAACGACACAAAAACTATTCAAAAGCACTTATCAGCAATCACACAAAAACACTCTGCCAACACATTGGAATAAGGAAACTAATGTTGTTTAGCCAGCTAAAATAAAAAGCAGGACCCATTATTCACGGTGTCGTCAAACAGGTTCTCCAAGGTTCTGAAGGTGAGGCATATGGAAGATGCAGTTCATGTAACAGTCTGGCAAAAAATCTAATTTACACAATTTTCCTTTTATTTGAATTGCATTAATAATGGGTATCTGACGTTGTCTTGAATGACACACATGTAAAGTAGACAAACCTAAAATCAGTACCCATCCTGAAGTATGTATAAATACTTTTGTTTATTGTTTTATAGATAACAGTATTTTACAGAAAATCCGTAAAAGTGAACCATTTTGAGATTACTTACCAATTTAACACAGTCAAGTGTGTTTTGAATTAGATGTGTAGTTTGCGCAACACTAATTGGAATATAAGATCATGGGTCCAATGTTACATTAAAGAAAGCAAACTTTGGATATCAAACATTAACTTTTGATATTATGTTGGATTAGTACCTCAGGCTTCAGGTCTCGGTGCACCACGCCCACATCGTGCATGTGGCTCACAGCGGAAACCAGTCTGCGCATGATCCGACTCGCCTCCGTCTCACTGAAGTGCTGCTTCCTCCGGATCCGCTCCAGCAGCTCGCCACCTCGGAGCAGCTCCAGAGCGAGATATGTATGTAGCTGCGCGCACACGCACACACACACACACACACACACACACACACACACACACACACACACACACACATAAATGCATAAGAAAAAAAGGCAAACAAAGTGACAGAGCAGGCAAATATTCACTAGCCCATAAAAGAACACAACCTGGGATTCAAGAACCATTTTTGCTGGTGCTGCAGCAAAAGGGTAAAAAGGTCACAGATACATGCACAGGTAAAGACACATACTGGATGCATCTAAAATGTAACAAACCTTGCCTACTCAGGCTGTATCCAGAGGCAGGATAAATGAACATGTAATATATCACACACTCTCAAACTATGCTTGGAATATCATACCGAGCTGAAAGTAGTTTTAGTAATGCCTAGTGGATGTCTTTTACTGGTGGAATACTCTCCTAAAAATGAGAAATCGATTACACAAAAATGTAAAATTGTGTGAAATGTATTGGGTTTTATTGGACTTCTTCGAAGCATCAATGTTCTAACAAAACCCCTTCAAAGTCAAAGTCAAAGTGAACTTTATTGTCATTTCACCATATACAAGTATACAGGGAAACCCCTTCAAAACCCCTTCCATATACAAGTATACAGGGAAACGAAATGCAGTTCACTTTGACTTTGAAGGGGTTTTGTTAGAACATTGATGCTTTAAAGAAGTCCAACAAAACACGATACATTTCACACATCACACTTCTTCACTACATGGTAGATTAGGTAGCTTAAAATGACAAAATGAGACACCATTAAATTACAAAAACACCCTGCATTAAAAAAAAGGGGGTTAAGAAACATAGCAATGAAAAATGATCACTGCCCGGAGCTTTTGGACTCTAAATGTAGGCCAATATAAAAGAGAGAGGATTCAGACACATACACAGTGCTCTACTTTCCCTGACTGAATGAGGCTGCAGCACACTGTTTCACAGCCTTAGTCTGTCTTTCTCTCAGACACAGGTGCATACACACACCCACACACACCCCTACCTGGTCATGGTAAATCTCATGGAGCTTGACTATATTAGGGTGCCCATCACATAGTTTGAGAGCTGCTATCTCTTTCTGTGTCTGTGCCTCCATCCTTCAGAAAGAAAGAACATGTGAGTTTTTATGCAGAAAAAGAACAGCTCCTTGATTAAATTAGTGCATTTCAACTTTTTAAAACACACTCTAATACGGCAGAGAAGCTGCAAAAACCTCCAGAAATTCATTTTTCTTATTGTAGTGTTTGGCATTTGACACACTTTCAGAAATGTTACATCCAGTCCTAGTGTTCTTGAATACACATTGTGTATATAACTGTTTACTTTGACACATGAAATGTACGAAATGTCTGTGCATTCCAAAGTTATCTAATGACTAAGCAAAATTTAAGCAAGAATATAAATAAAAAGTGTAAATATAAATAAAAAGTGAAACTGAGAGGTCAAAAAACTGTATGGCTCCACTTTCTCCTTGCCTAACTCCTCCCTATTCCTAGAAAGCAACAACGTCACCTATTCCCAAACATTACAAAAGTAATATAAAGGCGATCGTATACATTTTAAATTATTCACACACCTTTTAAATGAAACACACCAAGCAAATTATAGAATTACAGTAAATTCGAACTGTAAATTAATAAACCTGTAAATCCATTAAGCATGTAAATCACCTCTGACCCTAAAACTTGGTTTCAATCAAGTAGTTCCAGTAGCGTGTAGTAATCTCTGTGCTCAAATGTACAATACTCAGAGATGGACCGTACTCAGAGATGGTATCAAAATGTAGTTTGACCGTTGTCCTCATTGTGTGTAAGGGTAAAATAAACATGCATGCTTTTCCCGAGAGGTTCACTACAGATGCAATTGTTTTAAACAATAGTAGGTATTGGTCTGCAGCCTGTGCACCTATTTTATAGCCTGTGCCTCATTTATGAAGGTCAACATACTTGTATTTCATTTGATTTGTGTATTCTACTTCTTCTCTTTCATTCATATTTCCCAGGTAATTTGATCTCTGTCATATTTCTACCCAGTGAAACAGGAAATTAGGGATGACTACTTAAAGGCTCCTGAACATTCAGGTGAAAAGGGGAGTTATAAATAGGAATATATGTAAGTATTCTGTTCATAATAATGTCTAGGTGTGGCAATCACCATCACATGGTTTTCCTAAACTTAATTTATTTAGTGTGAGATTTAGCAGATTATGAATTTGCTATGCTGGCATTTCTTTCTATCCTTGGTATTCTGATAGTTCCTCAAAACAACACAGCTAATCATTAAATCGGAATGAATTTATGATAAAACACTGATGTAACTTACAGATACCTACACAGCTGCCCTCACAATAAAATATATAAAACTGAAGTTGGCTTTTTATTTTGGCTTCCACCTCAAACGGGACCTTATTTTTGGTTGTGCTTTAACAGTAACCAACCAGGAGCACTACAGCAGCAATGGAACAGAAGCTCTGCTTTTCATTTGGTGAAACAAACGTACAATGAAAGCACATCGCTAAACAGAGGTTTAAAGTTAAAATACATTATCATCACAATCAACACTCATGTGTTCACAAACAGCATAACAATATTCTGTCAGCATCTTTTTAAAAAGGGATGTGTAAAATTTGAATATTTTAATTTAAAAACAAGCTATAAAACGAGCAAACAGATGCTTGTAGTTAAAAATGAAGCATAAACGGAAGAGTTTTTTAAGAATGATTTTTCTGATACTCAAATAGTATCTGAAGGCTAAGAAATAGCACAAGGGTGTGAATAATTATGAAGATGGCACATAATTAATGTGATTATTTTTAGCAATAATTATGTTGACGCAATATACTTCTACCATGTGGAAAGATATTACCTCAAGTCAATTTCAGTAATCACTTTACTTTTTTTTCCTGTGAAATACATGCAAAGGACCACACAATCACAGTATGCTCACTGTTCAAGCTGTGTATGTGTTGCTTAGGCTGTACCTTTTACTGACAATCTTTACAGCATATTTCTGTCCACTCTTTTTGTGTGTGCACTGCCTGCAGATAGAGAAGCTGCCCTCCCCCAGTGCCGTCTCCTTCAAATCCATCACATAGTTTATATAGAATGGGGAGTCCTGCATGATACACACCACAAAATAGGAGGCGTTTTCATAAATAGCACAATTCTCAGAATTCTCATTCTGTAGCAGTAGGAGAGGATAATATTCCCTAGGCTCTGTTACCTTCATCATGGCACAGCGTGCTACCGCAGCAGATCCAGGCCTGTCTGCTCCACCACACAACTCAACGGGGTCATCCATCACCACATTCCTCTTGAACAGGATGGAGGGAGCAATGAAGGAGTAGCCCTGTGCCAGCCAGCACAAATACATGCATACAAAACCAGAAGTGAACAAACATCTCTAGCAAACTCAGACAAATGCAGCATTTCAACAAAAACTGTTGTCTGTTATAGCCCAAGTAAAGCTTGCTGATACCTGGTGGTGACTTACAAGCTAGATCTTAAAGAGCCTCTTATAGAGCCCATGTAATGTAAAACTTTCCTTGAGTTGAAATAAACTGTAATGTAATTCAAAAGCACTGTTAAAGTTTCAAAATGATCAGTTCACTCCTCCAGTCTATACAATACTTTTTTGAAAGTTACACTGCAAAATGAAGTTAAAAAGGATGTTTCAGCCTGGACTGCTTATTAAAGATGCACAATGCAGAGAAGGCAACAAAACACATTATGTACAAATACCAGGAACAGTAAAGTGCTTGTTTAATATTTTGTGACAAAGAGAAGTTAAAAATGGTCAGGTTAAAATGAATTGTTTTGGTCTGTAAAGCTACACAAATATCACAAGTGGACACAGAGAAAAAATATAGTGCAAGAAAATGCAGGGCATGGGCCCTTTAATATCAATTTTGGGACAAATCAAGGTAAAAACAGGTCCAATATTCGTTCTAGCTCTTTTGAAAAAAGGTATTTTTAGACTGTGGTCTGTCTTACATACCTGAATCCTGAAATCCTGCTATAGCATGTTGCATTGGCTACATTTTAAATTGATTCCAGGAGCCAAATAAGCCCAACTTCTGAGAAACCTGGAATCTGTGTCTTTTCTCCTACAACATGTGGCATGCTCAAGTCACAAAGTCACATTTGTTGTCCATCTGTGATAACTGCATCATCTGTGGCATTTAGATTTGCTGTTGCTGCATAAAAGCCTCAGACTGCAGTGGCCCCCTCGCACACTCAGCCTGCAGCTGTGGGAGCCACATCGGGCGGAGGAGTGGATGGATGGACGGAAGGATGGAGGGATGAATGGGTGAAATGCTCTTAACTGCCAAGCCGTGCTGTTTGATTGCTCTGCTTTTCAAATCACATCACGGTCCTCTAATGCAACTTAATTTGGTTTTGTGAAGAGTTTTGGGGGCGGAGGGGGAGACGACATTCGCGACTTGAAAGTTATCACTGCAGACGCAATCGCCGCAACGCCTGCAAATTACGAAGGATCAAAATTCCACAGTACATGAAAGGGGAGCGTTTAGAAAAAAAAAGTCAAGCTGAAGTTGGTAATCAGAGGTTGAAGGAGTAATCGAGGCAGGCATGGTTATTCTAGCAGACGCCAACCTTTCATTGCATGACAGTGTTGTTAATGGAGCTATTGATCCTGCGGAGTGGAGGATCCAGAAGGCAATCATAGATGCGATCCCATTCAATGCCGCCGACATCAGCTGGCATCATGTTATAGGCAACATTATGGTTCAAGTCATATCAAAAATAGTCATTCACATCTGATACTCAAATCCATCTCCACATCAGCATAATTACATGTCTCTAAACAGCCCTCCTGCTCATTTCAATACCAACACAGACAGCCAGGCTTACATTATTTACATGATCATTATAGAATGTCAAATACCGCTTTTTACTTCCCTCCTAAGGCAAATAGAGGGTCAACTCCAGAATCACACAAACTAACCTTATTAAATATCACACCTCGTGCAAAAACCAGCCCAAACCAAAATCTATAAGTGTGTTCCTGATTTTAAATCAAATGTTAACTACAGAATAAGCATAAATTCATAGAGATACATTTTTTTTTTACAGTAAGTGCATCTAGTTCATGAAAACTGTGTTCATGGAAAGGCAGGCCTCTCTGACCCTCACCTGGAATATGCGGTCACAGTTCTGAGGCAGGGCAGCAGGGGAGTAAGTGGGGTCCATCTCTGTAAACTCCTCTGCAAAATTACTCACATCTAGCTCGTCCCGGATAACAGGTTTAAAGGGAGCAGGGACCTTCTTGGCAGCCAAATCCTCCCAGGTAATTTTCTGAATTAGACAAAAGTGCTTTTGTTCAGTTAGTCTATGCTTTTAGCACAAATAACACAGTAATGATGTTTTGTCCTGAGTCAAGAATTTCAGTCAAGAGTGTTTTTTTTCTTCCCTTGCCTGGTAAAATGGGTGGCTCTTCACGTTCTGTGCCCCTGAAGGCCCGGATCCAAGCCTTTTCTTTGGGTCCTTAATAAGAAGTCGCTGAATGATGTCTTTGGCCAGAGGCCCCATGTCCTTGGGATACGGAGGATCCTTCTTCAGGATTCTCCTACGAGAGTGAAAGGAACCAAAAAAAACTTAAGTTTTAAGGCTAAAGAAAAACAACTCTGTCTATTGGATACTCATGGCTTTGTGCAAACGGAAGACAAACTCATTTAGAAGGAGCAAAAAAGTCAAGAAAAAGTCAGAAAACCGATAATTTTGTACATATAGTTCGTTCTGGTCAATTACTTCCATCAACAGTTCGTTTAGGAAATGTATCATGTTAAAATCTGTGTGTGTATTTACTTTGCTATGTCAGAGTGGGAGTTTTCATCTCCATCCACAGTAAAAGGAGAGCCACCAGTCATGAGCTCATACATCAAGACACCCAAACTCCACCAGTCCACCGCCTGCAACAGAATCGAGACAGCAGATTATCACCAAGCATGTCTAAAACTAAAGCTTGCTTGACTGTTCAATACATATTTAATGAATTATTTAACCTTTAGATCTAGCAGCTACTGCCAGTCGCAACAAAACAACAGTGTAATAGCATTTGTAGGTCACTGAGATGAGCTCATTTTGCTCAGAGCGGACTAATCTTTCAACCAATATCATGTGTCTTTGTTAAAAGAGACACTTCACCATTTAAATTTTTTTTCTATGCACGTCAAAACAAACAAGTTGTCAGGAAAGTACATTTAGACATTTTAATTCATATTTTAAATCAAAAGCTAACATGATCCAATACATAATTATGCACTTAATTGTTTAATTACACTTAATTAATTATGCAAATCAACCATAAATAAAACACACAATGATATCTTTTGAGTTCTAAGGATTATTAGACAAAGCTAATTAATATCACACCAATTAATTGAGTTCTGTGAATGTCAGTAATACATCTGAAGATCAGATCTGAAAGACTGTACCTTGTCATGTCCAGATTCTCCCCCTTCTACAATCTCAGGGGCCATATATTCTATCGTGCCACAGATAGAGTAAGCCCGCTCTACCTATGAGGCAGACAGCGGAGAGTTTAGTGGAGATCACAACAGCTGCATGCACATTCTTCTCAGTTTACAGTTTATATCTTTAGACTGTACAGGAGAGACATGGAGCCTCTCTGTTATATTCAACAGCATATACAAAAACATGATCGGCAGGAAAGTTAAACATTGCACACTGTAACTATGGGTCAACGGGAGGTGCACTGTTAAACTTACAGAGCAGAACATGCCAGGACCTGCAAGTGCAAAGGCTGGGTGGTCTCTGGCCTGGAGTAAACACTTATCCATTAACAGAGAAAAATGCACTTTTAATGGCCTGTAAGCCTCAGTCAGGAGACTGAAAGTCTGGCTGACACTTGTCTGGTTGACTATTTAAATCTTAATACAAGACAACTTAGGATTCCCTTTGCTGTGGCTCTTTATTTCTTTACTTTATAACCCTGGCGATGTCGTGAATGCTTCTTTAACACGCTGTCCAATTTCATCTTCCTTTCTGTGGGTGTAACAAGACATCGCCTTTAGCTTGTGTTATCTGCTGACCAGATCATCCTTCTCTCTTAATGTTTTGTTCGTGTTCTAGTTCCGTGTTTCACAAAGGGTAGACTCCAGGGGGTGCACAAAAAATGTATTGGGGAATAGTATACATAAAGATTTTTTAAATCTAAAATAAACAGTTTGAAGTATTTTCTGTCAACTGCAGCTAGCTACAACATACTGAACTTGTATGATACTTTAGACAGATGATTAAACAGTAGACATGCAGTTTAAAAGATACCACTAATTTTCTGTGTGTGTGTGTGTGTGTGTGTGTGTGGTGTGTGTGTGTGTGTGTGTGTGCGTGTGTAACAATACCATACTCTTCTTTTGCAAAGCAATGCTGCCTTCACAACAACGTACTTGAGCGAGGCTGGTTTCTTTTCTTTAATTTCAGTCAAGAATGGATGCTGTTGAGAAAGACCTGAGGCTTAAACTGCAAGATTACATCCAATGATTCACTTGTTTGGACTTTTTGGTAGAATTTTTCAATGTAAAAATGTAATGTCTCTATTCTTTGTACTGGGGTTATTTTTTCTTCTAGATTATTTATTTGCTATTATTTAAACAGTGCTTTAGCCTTCTAATGACGATAGTTATTAAGCTGCATGCATTAACCATGCTGTAAATATTCAGTTATATTTTAAAAATGATGTCTCAAAATCTGGGCATGTTTCTTAGCTTCACCCACTCTTTAAATGCTCCAGTTGCTGCGTAACTTTAAGGCAATCTTTAAGTGTCTTTTTTTATTTCTTTGGGAAAGGCATTGGGAGGTGTGTGTCAACTTGGGGCTGTATGGCCTAGGGAATGACGCCATCGGAATGTAGCTAAAAAGTTACTAGTATTCTAGCTAAAAAATATAGGAATGCGGTAGTGATCCTCCTGTAAACCAGTTATTTTAGCAAGATCTAACTTTCTAATAAGACATTTGCCTGTCCTCGTCAATGCACTTAAGTGTGCTGTTATTATGGCTACTAATGTGGACAAGCAAGGAAATCTGACAACAGTCTAAAAATGGTTGTGGTATTCATGCTTTTAAATGGGCCTCTCTATAGTACAGCTTGTCTGTGCATATTCCCAAAAGAGATAGCATTTCCCCTGTGAACAGGCTTTGGAGCAGTTATTTAGGAAAAGCCAGTGTGCAAATAAATAATTCCATGGCCTTTGTACATCTGTACACTTTTAAACATGCATCAAAATGTGACATTACTACATCATATCAAATAATACGTTTTTCGTGTTGTGTTCTTCTTAAAGCCCTGTAGTTTTATTACTGTATTTAACACACATTCATTAATTACAGTACAGTCTGTGCAGCAGTATTATCGGTATTTACATTCTAGCACTGCAGGAGTGCAGTGTACAGTACGGATACAGTAAAATGGGTGGCTCTTCAAGTTCTGTGCCCCTGAAGGCCTGGATCCAAGCCTTTTCTTTGGGTCCTTAATAAGAAGTCGCTGAATGATGTCTTTGGCCACAGGCCCCATGTCCTTGGTATATGGAGGACCCTTCTTCAGTACGGATACAGGTTTACCTTTACATTTTCGCTAGGGCTATTGAGTTTAAAATGAAATTAAAGTGTTTTGGGAGAATATTTAGGGTTTACAAGAAATTTTTTTGGCATTTTTTTTTAGCACAACACAATGCTGTTTTTCACTATACATGGCTGCTCTTGGAATGTCAGTTACTGTACTTACATTTGGTTATGTGCTTTGGTTTAATGTAGTACTCATTTTCAGTGTGCTGTAAAGTTCCAGAGGACCCAATTTTTCGGGCCAATTGTTTGCTTTGTTGCAATTTTGCATTTGCTTCCTTTTGATGTAGAGACAAACAGCATATGAGCAGCAAGGGATTTGCCTCACCTCATCAAACTCTTTGCTAAGACCAAAATCTGTCAAGACGATATGTCCATTTGAGTCCAGAAGGATGTTCTCCAGTTTCAGGTCTCGGTAGACAATCCCTAGCTAAAAAAAAGACATGATCTGTTTATCATTTTGCTTTGTTTTGTTTTCCAAAAAAAGATACAGCTGAAAAACTGCTGTTATTTAATGGCTCCCATGCTTTACTACATGAAAACTGAGCTTCACAGCTGCATCACCACAGCAGTCTGTGTGAAGTGTTGGGGTTTTTAAATGATTATCTTGGGAAATATATCTCATTAGTTTGCTAAACAGTGTAGCATGCAATGAGGGAAAAAAAACGAATTAGTTTTGTCTGTTTTGGACCAGGCCAGCAGAAAGCCCCCCGGGCAACACCCCCATCTCAGTAATTGCAGCTGTGCAGGGAACAAGCAAGTAGCAAAAATAGTGCTCTTCCTTCTGCAGTAAACAAAGCCTTGAAGAAATTTGGAGCACACTCCAGCTATATCTGTGCCCATTAATCTGGCTGGCCTGGATACTCTCCCACTCTCAGAAACAGAGCAGAAGCAATGTGTGATGACAGGGGAGAAGTGACGGGCCTAATGAGGTGAGGAAGGAGCAACTTTTACTCACAGACAGACAAACCATTAAATGACATTCAGTGTACTCCAGGTTTAAAATAACAAACATCAACATAGCAATTAAGGGTTTAAATATGCTTATATCGAACATGTGTTGCCTCGCTCCTTACCTGGTGCAAGAGTTCCAGTGCCAGTACGATCTCACCGCTGTACAAAGCAACCTCTTGCTCTTTGAAGTGGACCCTTTGCACCAAGTGTGTGAAGAGCTCTCCCCCATTCACATAGTCTGCAATCAGAGCCTGGCATCAGCCGAAACTCATTGCTTTCTGCAGATGGTTTAGTTTAAGCAACATAACAGCTCTGCTGTAGAAATCAGCATTCTAATACCAAAAACGTATCCTGAATAAACACACCAGCATGAAAGCAGAGCGTACTGCAATATGTTAATGACATATTCCAAAAACTGCAAGTGTAACTTCATGTGGGGCCTATTTACCTGGCTTCAATATTTAGAGGTCTATAGTTTTTATGGTGCTTCTTGTACATTTTGAATGACATACCGACATGATTAAATGTCCCATTTCATGAAAAAGCATTTGTTTTTCAGGTTCTTCATAACAAGTTATGGTCTTAAAGTTTCAAAACCTACAGAGCACTCCTCAGTCTCTGCATTTCATGAAAATCAGAACATTAATATAAACTGATCAGTCATTCCATTAAATCCACCTGCCTAATATTGTTTAGGTCTCCTTATACCCCCTAAAGCAACTCAAACAGAGTCTATAAGACCTCTGAACATGTGATATGGTCTCTGGCACCAAGATGTTAGCAGCAGATCATTTAAGTTCTATAGTGCAAGGTGGGACCTCCATGGATCAGACTAGTTTGTCCAGCACATGCCACTGATGCTCGACTGCAGTGGATCTGAGGAATTGTAGGTTGTCAACATCCTAAACTCTTTATCACGTTCTTCAAACCATTCCTGATTATTTAGCAGTATTGGTGGGTACATTATCCTGAGGAAAGAGGCCACTGCCATTAGGGAATATTGCTGCCATGGTGAGGTGAACCTGGTCTGCAACAAAGTTTACCGTATTTTTCGCCGTATAAGACGGAGGAAAATCTAGAAAAAAGATTCTGAACCAAATACTGTAGTAAAATATTTTATATCAACTGTATGAAGTTAACAGCAGTTTGTATACACGCTGCCT
>JBBPDC010000001.1:40000415-40020184 GCA_037974485.1 Hemigrammopetersius urotaenia
TGTAGTGGCTTAGGATTTGGCTGCTAAGTAGTTGCTAAGTAGTTGCTAAGTAGTTGCTAAGTAGTTGCTAAGTAGTTTCTAAGCAGTTTCTAAGCAGCTTCTATTTGTAAGAGGTGGTTGCTAAAGAGTTTCTGGATTTTTGCTTGTTGTATACCAAGTGGTTGCTAGAGTGTTGCTAGGTACTTGCTGTGGTGTAGGAGGTGGTTGCTAAGCAGTTGCCTGGCAGTTGCTATGGTGTTGGAGGTGGTTGCTAGGGAGTTTCCAGATGGTTGCTATGGTATAAAAGGTGGTTGTTATGGTGTAGGAGGTTGTTGCTATGTAGTTTCCAGTTAGTTGCTAGGGTGTAGGACTTGTTGGCTGGGGAGTTTCTATGTGGTTGCAAAGGTATACAAGATGGTTGCTCAGGTGAAGGAAGCGGTTCCTATGGAGATTTTGGGTGGCAGACCAATCTCAAAATGTCTTCAGGAATTGAATTTTTTAATTTTATTTGAATGAATTGTCAACAGGTGTGGTTCCCATGAAGTAAAAATTCAGTTTGGAGATGGGGGGGAAAAAAGTGACATAGGATGCTTTTGTGTGTTTATATTTGTGTATTTATGTGTGTGTGTGCTCAAAGGCACCAGCATGGTGGGATGTGGGAATGTTCTTAAATTCTATTTTATACACAAATCATAGTTTTACTAATTAATTCTCTAATGACTGGTCATTTTTGACCGGGAACACCATGAGTGTTCATAAGTTCAATAAAACAGACATATTTTTATGCATTCCAGTGCCTTGTGTAAACAAAGTCATTACACCTTACGACAAACCGATTAAATTAACTGCATTTTCTAGAGAGAAAATTTGAAACTCTGTCAGATTTGGCTGGAACACAATAGGAGGGTTAAGGCAGCTCATTCCACCAGCCAGGAACCACAAATGAGGAGTCTGTACTGGATTTGCCAGTCGACGATGTACGTACACAAGCACATAAATGACCTTTTTGTCATTTCAGGAATTTGAAGATGAAGACCAAGTTCTTCTGAAAGTTAAGAAACATGAGTTTGTGCCTTTCCTTCTTAATTTCTTGAGAGACCAGAGCAGTAACACTTTGACCCATGGTCCCACTACCCCTGCCAAAACGCCCAGTATTGCTCGGCCACTCAGAGCCCAGGGCTCCTCTTGTGAGAGGAGGGGAAACAGATCAACAGGACATGGAAACCGCAGCAGTAGCCGAGTCCAGCTCTTCTCACCTGCTCCCCACGTATCTCTCCTGGACAATTCAAATGAGCCTGACGTTCAGCTCACTGGCTCTCAGGGCTTTGCAGGCATCAGTACTTTCAGCAGCCCATCGTTCAGTTCTGGATGGAGCCCAGCCACTAGACACACACCTTCTGATCGTCGATCTGCCCAGAGACCGTGTCTTGCTGACTTTATGACTTCACCCCCAGAGACCCAGCCGAGCCCTACCATACATCAGCATCGAGGGCGCAGGAGGAGTGGCCCATTTGGGGCATCTGCAGCAGGTCGGCAGACCGGAACTCGTGGCCCCCAGTCAGAGGAGGGTTGCCGGTGGGATGGTGGAGGGAGGAAGGGCAAAAGTGGAGGGAAGATTAATGAGCCATTTTCACCTCCCACACAAGTAGAGCTCAACTTCAACAATTTGGACGAATTTCCCCCAGTGGGTTCATCCCATGCCTCACCCATGTGAGTTATAGGACATAATAAATCTATAGATTTTAATATATTTATAATTTTTTGTTATTTTTTTTTTTTAACGGAGGGGCCTGTAATCCTTAGCTAATTTTAGATTGGGTTATTTTCTCCTAATAAGTATAGTACAGTGGCTCTTGCTCAAGTATGAACTATGAGATATATTCAGGCCTTTTTTCCCCCAGAGCAACTAAACCGTCCCGGCGAATCAACCCAACCCCAGTCAGTGCAGAACGACCTAACTCTGAACCCAAAAGCTGCTTCACCTCCACGCCCCTCAGCAAGCCATGCAGTCCTTCTTCCATCCCAGAGTTCATGGGTGCAGGAACAAGTGCCGCGAGTCCCCTCTGTCTCCAAGAGGAGAGGGAGCTACTTAAAAAAGAAAGGTATGCACCCATCTTGAAAAACCTTCCTCCATTTCTTTTCTCTGTTGCTGCATCTGTTTCTTCATAATGTCTTTTTTTCAGGTCAAAACTTGCACAGCAGAACAGCTCCCCTCTGAAACCTACCCCGGGTGTTTGCACACCCACCAGACCAGTGAGATCAGGTTCTAAGGTTACTCCTGATCCTCAGGCACCCTGCCCTGACCCTGCCAAAGTGATTCATGCACCAGAGCTGAATGTTTTAGCTGAGCTATACTGTGTATGCATTGCAGGTGAGTTACCACCAGGGGGTGCAGTAAAACAGCACAGTAAGGACGTGATAACATTACAGTGAGAGTTTTATGATAAATAAAATGTATACTTTTCCTTTTCTTTGATTTTAAGACAAAACATTATTTGCATACAAACTTTGATACGTCTGTTCTTAGCTGTGTGGTGTACTTTTTCATTGCTTACAATAAGCAATACAATAGGTTCCTTAGATTATCTCATGTTGACTGTAGACCTGCAAAATTCAATATATTCCTGCCCCCAACTGAACATAGTTGTTCTTCCTTCAAATAGACAAACTATATTCTAATGAGTGTAAGAACAATGTTACTTGTGGAGCACACATTCACAGTGATTTAAGTTAAGTATAACACAACTAAGGCAAACCCAAGAAGGAAACTTATCGTGTCTTTGTTCATCATCTTCATCTAGGGATAAAAGGAAAATTGCATGCAATTGTATTTTTCTGCCAAATGATTCTTTAATGATTTCTTTAAATAAATTACTTTTTGTGATTGGGTGAATAATTATTTTGACTTGAACTGTGATCCTTACAGAGAACCTGGTGCCATGTGTGTTTTTGGAGCTGTTCTTTGTGATGCAGTTGTTGACTACACGAAGTGTGTCAGGCTCTGAAACCATGGAACAGGATTCCAGTGTGTGTGGGGGAAAAACAGGTTTGTGTGCATCTATCATTTTCTCATTAGTCAGCTCTTTTTGTCAGCATTTATGCTCAAGCTTTCTGTTCTCTTGTCCATGTCATTTTAAAGACGCTCTTGAGAGACCGTACCTTGGGAATGTCCACAACTGTGTGTATTTCGCAGTGCGAGTTCTGGAGAATCAGTTTCCGTGAGTGTCTTTAGCCTCTATTATCCTGAGTGCTTTGCTCTGTGTCCTGACTGATTGCTCCTTTGCTTACTGTCTCTCAGGCTGCTGTCACACCTGGATCGGTGCACATTGCGCCTCCTGGCAGAGAATGAAAGAGTGGGGGCTTTCTCTCCATCCTTGAGGGATCGTCTCGTGCAAACTCAAGACACTTGTACTGCCAAAGTATGCAATCCATTTAAACGCATATTAAAAGCATATTTCCAAGAAGTTGTTGATCATCGAAGACATGTTTTGCTTCAGTTTTTAATTTTCAACGGTTAAAAGTTTTTTAGCTCACTGTCAGCTGGATGAAGTTTAAGGAGGTTAAGAAATGTTTTGGGGATGGTTTTGTATTGTGACCGTTCTGTTTTGGCAACATTAGCCTTGACTGTACTTAGAATTTACATTCTCAGTGAATAGGCTTATTAAGGCTTATTAATTTGAATGTAAACCGAGTACATTTCATTTAGCAGCATGAACATTGTCTATGAGGAGGAAGCACTTTGAATTTGAAAGCACAGCCACACAAGAACCTCATGAATACATGCATGCTTTGTATGCACATGAAGTGGAATGTTTGTTTAAATTTGGAATATATATATATTAGAGGTGGGCATAGATAATTTTTTAAAATCTAGATTAATCTCATTGTAATCTTGGAATTAATCTAGATTAATCTAGATTAAAATGCCTCATTTGAATTCTGCCGAGGTCTGAAGCCCCCCCCCTCAAAAAAAATGGTCCCAATGCCTATTTTTATAGTGTAAACCATAAATATGGCTCCAAATGTTCCTCCAGATCACTTTAATTTCATTTTGAACTCAGTTTAATACATTAAACTGATGTAAATATAAACCCGAGGTTTAAATACGGAAAAGTAAGGAACGAGAGAGAGACAGAGAGAAAGGGTAAGGAAGAGCGAGAGAGAGAGGGACAGAGAGAGCGAGACAGGTTTAATACGGGCGCGATCCGGAAAAGTCACGAACGAGAGAGAGACAGACAGAGAGAGAAAGAGAGTAAATCCGCGCTAAAATATCAAGGTGAAAGTCATCATAGCTTGCGTAGTGTAGACCCAGCTCCCAACCCAACTTTGTGAATAGATTAACGGCGAGTCTCACATTAACGCAGCACTTTAACGCTGATAACGGCCCACTACTAATATAAAAATTTTTTTTTTTAAATGTATTTATTTTATTATTATTTTTTTTTAATCTAGGCTAAATAGCACCAGTAGTAGTAAGGCATTACAGACTGTTAGAATGGCAAATAAAAATGTAAATAATATGCCACTTAGAACATATGTGAGGAATGATCATATATAATATATATTTTTAGCATTTAAATTTTGGAAACAGTTATTTCACAAATCCCATTTGTACAACTCTCAACACAACAGCACAAATAATCAGCTCATCAGCATCCTTTAACTGAGCTGTTGTGGGTGCATTAAGGCAGGGAAAGCACTAAAATGCACATTTCAGTGTGCCTTCAGGATCTTGATTGGTAAATATTGCCATAGGGTAAACCATCCTTTGTATTATTTCGTTCAACACCTCACGTTTTTCCTATGCAATGTTGAGATTTCTTGTGCAACCCTCCTTAATATGTGGTATGTTGTGTGCATTCTATTGCTAGGTACTCCCTGATCCCACCACCTTTATTCATTCAGTTTCATTCCAACCAGCCACTGATAATCGCTCCAATTTTAGCAGTGACAAGTCATTTCACATCTTTAAGAAGCAGAGGTAGGATACACAAGAGGCTAATTACTGACTTTTTGCAAATGGAGCAACTATACTCATACTGCTTCATGTGTTTGTGCTGTTACAGAGATATTTTTTATGAGTTGCTGAGAGAGTGGGAGGATTATCAAAAGGAGCCGGGTTGGGAGTTTGAGGCAGCTCTCGGCAACAGAGTCAGGTGTGGATTTTTGGCAAATATATCTTTATTATTGTGTGTGCACAACTAGTTATGCTGTAAAATGTCTTGATGCATTATTCCTTACAGGGTGATGGTCAGTCAGCTGACTGCTGCAGGAAACCACTCTCATTTTGCCAGGCTTTTCCAGAAGCAGCTGGTCCAGGTGAGCCACACTTGGTTTCTCTTACTTTTGCTTTCTTTCATTTGGGATCTGCTGAATGTGAGAACACATTCACTTTGCTTTTTGTTCTAGATGTGTAAGGGCCCCAGGGTACTGGGATCTCCTGGTGATGCTCCAGATGCAGACTTGCTGGGCATGGTGGGGGCAGACAGTCTGGGACGTCTCCAACGGTTGCAGGAGCGCCTGATTCAACCACAGGCTCTAAGTGGACCCTGTCCACCACCATCTTTTTCTGGGCACCAGGAGTTCTTCAAAGACTTCCTACAGACAGCCAGCTGGTGAGATTGCATGCTTTTGGCTCATGCCCTTTGCCATAAATATTTTGGTTTGAAAATGACAAATTGCAAGATTAAGCTTGTAATTCCACCCACCAGGCTTTGGCCAATCATTGAATGTAATAATATCTAAATAGCCTTTTGTATTACTGTTCTGTTAAAATACTGTTCCTGTTTCACAATAAAAAGAGACTGCATTGATAACTTGATAACGTTCAGTTTGCAGAGTATCATCATCTAGTTTTCATCCTTGTCCTCTCTGATATAGCTGCCAGTTGAACCAGCACTTGAAGGATGGTTTGTGTCAGCAGCTGTTGCAGTTAAATGAAGTGTCTATCCTGTGCCCTGGGGTCACTTCAGCCTCAGGAGAGGAAGGAGCAGAGGGAGACATGGAGCAGCAGGTCAGAACCATGTGACCAAACGGAATAGTTTTGTAACTTGGGTGTAGTTGCATGTAAATTTTAAACCATTCTCTATACAAAGTAACAGTCTTTGAATTCTGAATGCATTCTCAATGATCCCACCTCCTCTTCATGCAGGATGAGAAGCAGCGGTTCTCTTCTGTACTGCTTGTGGCTCGACTGCTGGCTAAGTTCCTTGGTTTCATCTCCTTCTTGCCCTACAAGACCTCTGAGGCTCCCTCCAGACAGATCCAGGAGGCTGCCATTGCTCTTCGCAGCAAGGTATGCATACACAGAGCATGGGGCTCCTTGTCCCTGAATCATTTTAAAAGGTCCTATGAAGGTGATTGTTGAAATGTTTACACAAGGCACAATGGATTTACCTTTGTATATTCCAGAGTGCTCCAGTTCTGGATGTCTGTGCAGTGTTGAGGAGCAGTATGCACAAGAAGCGTACTGTGCTGACTGTTCCTTGGCTGGTAGAGTTCCTCTCCATGATGGACTACACTGGCCCATTTCTGCCATGCTTTAGGACTGCACTGGGCCTGCTTCTTCAACTTTACAGGTTTATTATACATTTCTCACAAACCTCAAACAATGTATTGTGCATTTCAGAGCGTTACAACTGTGTATGTGTGTGTGTTTCCCAGGCGGATGAGATTAAGTAAAGGACAATTATACCTGAATCAGCTGCTGCTGGTAGCAGAGCTGGGCTGGCTTTTCCAGGTAATGTGTCTTGCACTAATATGAAATGAAATGCACTTGAGAAGGATTTCAGCTAAATCTCTGCTGCATACACTCACCCTCTCCCGTGCTCTTTCTCTCTTCTTCTTTTGTTCACTGCATTAGATTCCCATCTTCCCTGAGGACCTCTTCTTTAGCATAAATTTAAAAGATGAACTGCAGGAACTGGAGAATTCTCCTAGCACCCAAGGACTGGTGAATAAATAATAGAATTTTAATAGTGAAATCCTAATACTGCTGCAAGCGGTAGGGCCCATATAAAGGAAAACCAAATCATCTTTGCCATTCTTTGGGAATGCATGTTTAATATTGTTAACTAATGTATTTACATTCCAGCCATGCCCTTTCACATATGCGTTATAGGAAATGATTCAGCCTGGACCTCTTTTTGAATAAGGCACAATACAGGGCCAATCAGAACATCAGGTCATTCACAATATCAGTCTAAAGGCACAGTTATTTAAAGATAAAGACATCTGTTTAAATCTAATGGAAAAAGAGAGAACAGAAAATAATTGGTGGGGGATGTAGGACGTTAATATTTCTGTATATCCTTTATATCTAAATAGATTTTTTAAATTAAAAATGGCATACAAAAGCTATAGTATTAATACCATAGTATTATACTATTAATAATTGTAGCTGGTATAAAGACTTACAGTAGTCTCTGTGCTGTTGTTATGTTGGGCTGTGGAGGTTGGAGCCGTGTGTGAATGCAAAAATATTCAGTGGGTGTCTGACCTTCAAAGGGTCTTTGTGGTTGCAGACCTTGATACCAACAAAGCAGAAGCATATGACTTGACTGAGGCTAAGTAATTAAATAGGTGAAAGCAGGTCTGCTTCTGCTTATGTGCTATAAAAACCTACATCCTCACTTTTTTGGATACAATTAAGACATATTCCCCTCGTACATCAGTTTATATTTCATATATCATTGCTTCTCAGGACTGTCTGCCCTTGGTGGACCAACAGCTTCTTTATACCTGTTGCCCATATTTAGGTGAGTTCAGTGCCATCTACAAATTGCAAAAGAAATTTATTTAAATACAGTTGCCATTATATTAATGGTGTTAATGGATTATTTCCCATTTTGTTTTCCAGGGGAGTTCCGCAAGTTGCTAGCTGCTTTTGTGTCAGGAAGTGCATCCAAAACTGGAGGTCTGATCCGCAAGATAACTCCCACCTCTGCGGAGCCCAGAGGACCCCCTACTTCCCGCTCTCAGCAAAAGCTCCATGTAATACTATTATTTAGTCATTTAACTGTTTTTTAAGTGTCAATTGTTCGGTAGAGGGCTCCCTATAGGAATGAGGTGGGAGGTGTTCCTGGTTCAGTCTCATGTTTGAAACAAGGACTTCATGCATCATCTTATTTCTGTTTGCATTTTAAGTGTAAGCCACAAGATTGACTACTCTAATACTAGACACTAATGGCTCATTTCTTCACCAATAAGTTAATACCTCTGCAAACACCTTAGGCATTTGTCCACAGTGTGAAGGCCAGTTTCAACTCAGAAGTGCCTTTATTCCTTTCACTGAAGCACAAAAATGTTTGGTATGTCAGCCAAAGTTTACCAGTAAAGTTTGCATAATTTCTTAAAGCACTTGTTGAGGATCCTGTTTGTCTTGGATATACACTGTAGGCCCACAGGCAGAGCATGCACCTCTTCTGCACCATTCAGCTGAGGCTTTTACCAGTAGAAAGTGCATGTTCGTGACATTCATCGAGGAGTACCTGGAATAAAGGGTGGACTGCTGTGTTTACAAAAACTTGGGGCAAATTCTTAGATTTTCAGGTGACTGTTGAGAGTAAAGATAATCCAGGTGCTGCACTTGCCTCTTGCTTGAGGTATTTGTCATGGCATCTAAGCCTGAATTAGGGCTGTCATGATTAGTATTAATTCAATAAAAATGTATCTTAATTCTAAATTGTGCACCAGTCTGATATTCAGTATTGGCATCGGTCCAGAATCACTGGATCAGGTAATGCCTGAAAATGCCTAAATCATGTAAATGCTTAATTAAATCTTAAGCATGCTATCAAGGGAGATGTGTCGAGGTACAAGAAACAGATGAGCATCAAGGCTGTGTACCAAATGGCTCTCTATGCACTGCATGGTGCACTACGTAGGAATTAACATGTTCCGCGTGTCCTGTAGCTCAGTAGAAATGAAACTGAGCAGCAGATCTGATTTGTTTGTTACAGGTTGCTATTTAAACATGGTCTTTGTTTTTTAATGTAGCTGGACCTTGAGCAGGCTTTCTTTCATAATCAGCCTCCATCACTTAAACGCACTGTGGAATTTGTGGCGGAGAGAGTTGGATCCAACTGTGTCAAACACATCAAGTTAGTGTCGCTTCACACGTCCCACCGTTTTATTCTGTCTGTTTTATATGTTTGTTTTAATGTATTTTTGAAACCTATTGTCTCCCTTCTCTGCTTCATATTTCCTATTATTTTGTTGTGTGTGAATCAGGGCCACGCTGGTGTCAGAACTGGTGCAGGGTGGAGAGCGGACCCTCAGGGATAGTTTGGGCTCGGAAGGTGTTCATGTGGCCAAGCTAAACGACTCTATCTGTGCTCAGCTCTGTGATCGTGGCATGCAGGCTCTTGAGAGAGCCACTAGGTCAGAATCTCCCCTCTGTTATCCAACGCTACAACCCCAGGAACATTTAATGGAATTACCACACTTACAGAATGCTCGCTGAGCTAAAGCTAAACATTATTGCCTTGTGAAATATCTCGATCCAATTACACATTTTTCCAGATTAAGTAGAAGAAAATATATTCAGTGTGGAGGAAATAAATAAGGAATCATAAAAAATGAAATCCTAGCTAATACACAAGTACCAACTTTTTTTTGAATAGCAGGTCACACATTAGCTTTGCAGGATGGAGCGCTCTCCTTTTTTTTCTTTTCCACCCTAGAGTTTCAATAATATTTTGGTCCGGACTGTTTGCTCTTTGCTCTGAGGCGAGATGCGTTAATCTAAAAATGACTACTTCACCAAATAATTTTCTATCAGTGGCCCATGCAGATCATGATTCATCACTGAACACTACTTTCATCTAGTTGTTCACATTACTTGATTGCTTCTCTTTAGACCACTGTGATCTTTGTTCTTCTGTTTAGGTTAGTGCTTGTTTTCATTTTTCTTTTCCGGATGTAAATTCCATTTCATTCAGCCCATTTCTTACAGTTCTACCAACCACTGATTCCTGTTCACACCCATTAATGATTTCCTGTGTTTCGAAGCATATTGCTTTGTTTTCTATCCTCACCCTTTGGTCTAGCTCAGGGGTCAGCAGCCTTTAACACTCATGCCATGTATAAAATCTAGGCTAATGTGCTGCTTGTGAAATTTTATTTATTCAAAGAAATCATTTTAAACATTTTGAACATTTGTGTTTTAATGTTCCAAGATCACAATAAGCTTCAAATTTCGAACTACAATAAATAAAAATAAAATACATTTAACACCTAGAACGGCTGACAGTATTGATTGAAGTAATTTCATTAATTAAAATGAGTTGTTTCATTTGTTTGAGGTATGTTTCACAAAGCCGGAATGTTTAGCTAGTAAATAAAAATTGGTTTTTGTGTGTGCGTGTATGCGCGCGTGTGTGTGTTTTTTACTAGATTTTGCAATGAGAATGCTCCCAGAGCTGTCAGGGTCCTTCTGCCCGAGGAGACATCTCAAACTGTAAGTAGCCTCACACATAGTTTATAAATGTGACCTGATCTGCCGTAATGAGTCGGAAGTCTGCATTCTATTTAGATTGTTGAAAAACGTGAAAAATATTGATTTTTCTTTGTCGGGCTTATATGAAGGAAAAGTCTTAAATTAATCTCTCAAAGTTTCATCATAGAAATAATTGTTAAAATGTGCTTAAATGGCTATTTAAGTTGAGTTGCAGCTCTCAAATCTTACAAAAATAGGAATTATTTGATAAGTATTTAATAAATATTTTGAAATAATTGAAGCTTCAGTCTGATTTAATATATTTTTTCTAAGTATCTAAATGCCTGTAGTAAAATGTTGTTGAATACTGGGTGCATCTCTTTGGATGCTATGGATTGTTAAAGATATCAACAAAAAAAACTTTTCTCGGTTTTTCAGTTGGAAAATGGTGCTGTGCTACCATAATTCAAACGATTGTAACTTGACAACAGTTTAAGATACAGGTTTGACCAATATATCATTTTAATGCTTATTTTCTCATATTTTTAATGATCCCAAAACCTCAATTTTGAATTCTGGGTCACTGTCACTCATTTTGCCAGATCAGGTCACAAATGCAGATGTGCTTGCTAGAATCAAGGCTAGAATCTAAGACATAATTAGTGTCTGTTACAGGTACTGACGACAGCTGAAAGCATCACCACCCGCCTGGCCACAGAGAAAGCCTGCAGCTGGCTCTCCTCCAATATCACAGGTACTGAAACAGGTACTCTGCAGTTTATTACTGATTGGCTTAGGATGGCGTTTTTACTTTGTGCTTGTGTTTTTACGCAGCTCTGATAAAGAGGGAGTGGAAAAGCAGTTTTGAGCGTGTGATGAAGAGTGTGCCAGGCCCTCCCAGTACAGAGTCTGTGGATGCAGAGGGAACAGGCAAGAGTCTGCAGACGCAGAGGAGTTCCTCAGTGCAGGATACTGGTTCATCATGCCCTCTGGACTGTTCCCACAAAGCTCCTCTGTCATCTAATGTCATCATCGAGTTAAAGGTATAGCTGAGAAATTTAAGTATGGGATTGTGACTTTGTATAATTCTATAAAACAACCCATTTCAGGTGCTGGGCTGCAACATATTGCATATTTGGGGAAAAAGGGAGAATGAACCTATGCTGAATTATACACCGGAAATACCGGTTATAAGGGCCATATTTAGTCAAAATAACACCAATGAGAAGGATGATGCACCGTCCTCGGCAAAATAACACAAACCAAACAGTTATTATATACAGTTACGATTATATTCAACAGGCTTGTGCTTTTCTCTGATCTAGAATGACTAATGATCATAGGAATGATACCTAAAATGTTTTCTGTGTTGTGCAAGTATTGCGTTGTTCTTTAAATAATAAACTCTTGCATACAGAGCTTTTTATTGTCCTTGGATTATTAAGACGTTTGTTTACTCTTTTGTAATGTTTTAGGAGCTGCTGAGCATTGCAGTAGGACCCAGGACTGAAGAAGAGGTTTTCACAGTTCAGCAAATTGGCTGTTTGCTTGATAAAGTGGGGCAGACACTGAGATGCAGAAAAGTACATTGTACAAGTTATCTTATCTTCACATTTCCTCGATTATACAAAATAACAATTCTTGACCTACATATCCTCATTACTTGTGATCTCTCTGCAGTTCCTGTCCTCAGTAGCAGAGCAGATGCTGCTGCGTTGTACAGTCCTACTGGCCTTCAAACTAGGTGATTTAAGTTTAGCGGTGGAATAGAGGTGTTAATAAAGTGGCTCAGAAGCAACCTATTGTCCTTGTTTAATATTTGTATGTGTTTTTGTGTATCTACAGTATCAGGAGAATTGCCTTTGGTGTCTTCAATCGAAAACATCAAGAGAACAGTTGATGTTCGGGCTCTGATGGAGGAGTTCGTTCTTCTGTGGGCTCGCACTGCTTCTGCTCCTGCACCATTGCACCTTCTCCTCAGCGAATCTGCACTAGCTACCATTCTCCATGCAAGTGACATTCAGGTGACCACCTATCACAGTAGAAAACACTTTAGATACATCAAACATAGTCATGTCTGCATCCTAGACATGTGGTAACTGCCCAGCAGCCTGAAAGATCCTTTCTGTATCTGCCTTTACAGAGATGTAACTACCTGCTCCTGATTACGCTGCTCATAGATAAAGGGCTACTAGCGGAGGACGAAGTACGCAGTCGCTGGATCAAACTGTCTGAGTTATCCTGGCCAGCGGTAATGGTTTCATACATACACACATCCAGAATTAAAACAACTAACATATTGTTTGAAATATGTTTAGAGTATGAGTGGATTAGAAGTATTGATCAGAGTATTCAGTGTATTCACTCAAACTACTACTACTCTGGGTTTTTTGTTTCTCACTCATTGCTCCCACCCCACCCTCATTAGAGATATTATAATAATATTTAAGCTACCAAAATAATATTTAAAGTAAAAATTTGAAATGATTACTATTTGATGACTGGATGGTACGTGACTTGATGGTACAAAAGTTTCAAGTGTGTGATTCCTGTTCAGGCTCAATAAAGGGTGAGGTTTAAGATTTAAAAGCATTGAAATGAAGTATAGAGGACTGAGTTGATGGCAGTAATCATGTTGGACTGCAAGACGATTGTGTGGCTTCACGGCCACAAACCTGTATAGACCAAAGCTGTAGTTAAGTTCTGATGTTTCTGCCAGAGCTTGACCATAGAGTCGCTGGGCTGAACTTCTTGTTTTAAACTTTCTCTCACACATACCCATTCACAGGTAAATCAAATACATACATTTTAAACAATATACCATTCCCACAGCAGAAGGGACCACACAGGATTTGTGTAAATGTCTATAGAACGGTAGCAGTCGTCCAGAATTTCCAATTACGCTGTCTGTTAAAACGACATCACTCATGTCACACAGAGCTAGTCACCAAATAATAATGCACTGTCTTTTCTCTCTGTTTATACTGTAGGAATCCATTGAGAAGTTTCAGAAGCTGTCCTTGAGCTCTGCTTCACCAGTGCCTTCAGTTCAACATAGCAACATACTTCAAGTCTCACCATAACCAGCAGAGGGAGCCACCTACACTACATGAGTGATAAATCCTGATAAAACACTTGCATAAAAAAGGAGGCCACTTTCAAAGCACTTAGTTCACATGCGAGTATTTGATACTTCAGATACACCGTTCTGTGCCAAAAATGACATGATTTGTTTTTAATGTCCTTATTGTCACAGTAGAGTGTACAGCAGTCTAACTGGTAACATTATAGCTGTATGAAAGTATAGAAGTGGACTTCAAAACAGTAAAATTACTTTACAAATCTGTGTTTCCTTTAGATAACTATCAGGGCTATTGTGGAAAAAATAAGAGGGAAAGACTATTTTGGGGGAAAATGCTGTTCAAGAATATGCAATGCAATGAAAACCTTTGTATTTGGATAATGCTTACCTGGGCTGTGCAGAGAATCCAGGTAATATTGTTGCTTGGAAATCTATGCAGCATTTTTTTCATGCATCAGAAAGCCAGTTGTTTTATAATCCAGTTCATGCCATATGTAGACCTAAAGTGGCATATTGTTGCAGAGATGTACATCATGTTATCTTTCATATTTCTTTAGTATTCCTGATTGTTTTAACCATATTTCCTAATTGCTGCTCTAGATGTATGCTTGCATCTGTTTGTGGGCAATTTGTTGCTCTGAATGCTTCTGGGTGCAATTTTTAACAAATTGTTGGTTCATGTTGGACATATTATTGGTTGGTTTTAAACTGTATGTTTAATGTGAAAATTAAGAAATAAATTTGGTATATGTGTTTCTTATGTAATTGTTTTTTGCACCAATTACATGTTAAACATCTGCAATACATACAGTATATTACCATACCTTCTTCTCCACTCTTCTTGGAAGATCTCCGGATGTTTCTCTGAAGAACTTTTGTCCATTCATTCTGTAGAGCATTTATGAGGTCAGATACTGATGTTGGATGAGAAGAAATGGCCCACCATCTCCGTTCCACTATGTTCCAGGTGGAGGTCGAGGTCAGGGCTCTGTGTGGGCCAGTTAAGTTCTTCCACACCAGACTCATACAGTCATGTCTTTATGGAGCTTGCTTTGTGCACTGGGGCATAGTCATACTGGAATAGAAAAGTTTCTTCCCCAAACTGTGTCCACATGATTGAAAGTAGGGGCCTTGCCCATATAGTATATATTCTATTGTATCAAGACTAACATGTAAGCTTATGGCTAATGTGTAAGCATGGAATTAGCTTGTGGCCAGAGCAATTAGAATGCTATGAAGTAGTGACACTTGTTTGCTAGTATATTTTTTATAAACTTAAATGCTCAGAGAAACGGAACCTAGCCGCTCTCGTATCAAGCAGAGAGACAGCGAAAACTTCTGATAAATATCTAATACAACAATGAATTGGGGGAATTTTGTAATGCTAAATTTTATAACACTGCCCAGCACAAACACTAACTGAGATCTAAACATGTGTGCAGTGAGTGTGAAGCGGCATGAGCTTTGTTTAGAGGAGAGAACAGCTCTGAAGAGTTCTGAAACCAAAAAGGGCCTTTCCCTCTTCTCTTCTTCCTCATCTATTCCTTAGAATTCCTCCTCCTCTTCCTCACCCTCCTCCACCTCTTTATCTTCTCTTCTACATCCCCTCCTCTCCTCTTCTTCATCCCTCCTCCTTCTCGCCATCTCCTTTTCTTCACCACCCTCTTCGTCCTCTCCTCTTTTCCTCCTCTCCTCCTCATCTGCTCCTCCTCTCCTCCCCCTGTTCCACCCCTCCCTCCGCGGCTCCTCCTCCTCTCCGCTCGAGACTGCAGGAAGTTTCTGCTCGTTCTGGCGCGTGCTGTGCGGTGTGTCCGAGCGGGATGAATGTGACGGTCTCTGCGGATTTTTACCGGGATAAAGAGATCATGAGATGCGATGTGAACGTCTTCTATGGACTCAAATAACCTTCAGTTTGACTTCAGCTGTGCTTTTTCAAACGAATGGCAAACGTGAAGGTCGCGATTCGAGTTCGCCCTTTAAACTCCAGGTAAGAAAAGTCGTGCTAAAATAAGTAAAAAACCTGATTATGGGTCTTGTGTTGTGTGTCGTCTGTTCTGGGCTCCGAGGAACTGAGCGAGCTGTCAGCTGTTGGTGGTGTTGCTATGTGTGGGAATTGGACAGCTCCAAACACCTCTAACTCAACACACGACTCGGTTTCTTGTCTTGTCAGTTGTGGTGCACCTCCCTTGCAAAACAGAGTAGTTGGGACTGTTGTGGTCAGGTTTCCGTACAGTGATGGACTGGCTGAATGACCTGCTTTTTTGCTAGAGTACCTGCAAATTCTGTTTTTCTGTTGCATTGAACACCTTTGCAAGGTATTCATTATCAGTAGGCCTGCAGGGGGTTAAAGGGTAAATGGTGTAACTCCAGTGTTGGCATTCAACTGGTGCAGCCGGTGGCCTAGTGGTTAGGGTGTTGCCCCTGCAATCAGATGGTCATGGGCTGGAATTCTAGGTCTGGCAGTGGCACCACTACCTTGAGGAAGGTACCGTTCCCACACACTGCTCTCTGGGTGCTGTGTTCACTTTGTTAAATGAGTTGAATGCAGAGGAAGAATTCACATTGTTCATACTGTGTGATGCCTGAGTGAAGCCTGACAACTGGTTCACTTTCACATCCCCAAAATCATCAGACATGTCCCTTGGAAACTGTCTTGTTGGACTAGTGGTTAGGGAGTTGCCCCTGCGATCAGAAGCTGATGGGTTTGATTCCCAGGACTTCTAGAGGCACTACTGAGGTACCCCTGAGATGCAGAGAACATTTTCATGCTGTTCAGACTGTGTTCTGGGGGTGTGTTCACGTGTGATAAATTCTTGTTTTGTGCAGGAGCCTTACACGCTGTGTTAATAACTCATGGAAAACTATAAGTGTTGTGCTTCAGCTGCCCAATCAAAGCCAGACTTGGGGAAACCAAATGCTGCTCTAGTAGTAGTGTGCCCCATGAAAAGTCTGCCCCACCCACCAGCCAAATTACAACAGGATGTTTGGGGTCAGAGTGAGTGGGGTGCTGAAGAGGGAGGGGTACAGGAGGTAAAGAAAATCGGAACGGATCGAGGCACAAAGACTTGCCCACTGGATCAGCTTGGCCTGTCCGGCGTGGCTGTCTTTCTGGCCTTGACATTTAAACAGCCCCACAAAACATGCACAACAATAGATGAGCTCAGAGGATGCTGTTGCTGTTCTATGAATGGAGATGTCTTTGTTGTGAGCTTCTTTTTATATTACTATGTTATGATATGTTACTATTTATATAATATATCATTCATTTTATAGTAAATTCTACTGTAGTTTGTTCCTCTTTCTTTCAGTTTTCTTTGTCATGTGGCGTCATGCCTCATTCACCAGCATGCTTGTACTATCAGCAAACACAGAGAGGGAAAAAAGGGGCCCCACTTTATGGCATAAACCAAGTAATGTGTACTTTCCTCAAAACAAATTTACCCATCATGACCTTGTTTTCAATCCTCTTTTTCCTGGCCGGCAGTGTCTGAGGCTAGCAGACAGACTGCTGAGGTTTTGGGCAGGGCCTGATTTTGGGGTTGGCAGAATCAGAAGTCTGTGTGGTACTACAAAGTCTGTGTTGGGTCTTTACATCCGGAGGTCCTAAGAGGCTTCCACCTACCCTATCATTCTGTATGTAAGAGTGAAATACAGAGAAGACGTCATTCATTTTGATCAGGAAAGGAAAACATTCAAAACAGCTTTTAAGAAAGACAAACTTGTGGGACACCAAAGCAACTGTTTGTACATGTTCTAGCAGGAAAACCATCTGACTGTCATGTCAGATTTATAGGCCTGGGACAGAAATACAAGCTTTGTTTAGATGTTTTGTTGCTCCTCTGTTTTTAGTAAGGATATATGCTCTTTCATGCTCTTTCTCCTTCCTTGTCCTTCAATTTTTCATGCATCTGATTTTCACATGACATCATGCTTGACCTTAATGCAGATTCTTACTACTGACCGTGGGAAGTTTTACTATTTCTCTTTCAGATTTAGTTTTTTAAGTAAGTAGGTTCCCACCCAGATCCTTACCAACTGTGAACTTATCAAAGCCTGATTTCCTGATTTTTTTCTTATTGACTTAACAGGAGGGAAAAAAACACATAAAAACTAAAAGAAGCTGCTTTGTGCATCTTAATTCTGGATCCCCCTGGTCTAGAGCCAAGGCTAGCACACCAAGTTAATGGCACCCCAGCTAATGGCAGCACTGCTGTGGAGCCAAAAGCCTCTTAGACAAGTTTTAATTCTGACTTATTCACGCTGCTCAAAGTTCAGATTCACACAGCTCAGCCCCATCCTCAGATTTCACCCTCTTGCATCAGTTTTATCCGAACTCAGCAGCTGGAGTGCACACACAGCTGTCTCTACTCCTCTCTCTTCTCTTTTTCTCAAACAAACACGCACTCGCATATGTCTCCTTTCTGTCAGCTGTGCAGCTCATGAAGTTTTGCTTTTTTTGTTTGACCTACTCTGCAGTGTGGAGTGCAGATGGAGAGCACGCTCTGAGAGCCTCGTGGCCTCTGATTTTCCTCACAGCCTCACTGTTATGAGTCTAGTCTGTGTCTGGATAAGATCACCAAAGAGAACTTAAGAAACGATAACTTTTTAAAATAAGAAGTATTTTCTTTTAGTGTATTATGTAATGGTTGATGCTGGACAGTATAATTAAATAGACTTTTTTATTACGTAGACTTTTTTATTTTTTACTGTCTGAAAAAATAGTATCTGTCGATTTCAAACTATAAATGAGATACATTCTTTTGTGCTGACAGTGATGATAGTTTCCTGAAAAAAGATTGTGGCTGCTGTGTACAGCTTTTGTCTGTATAACAAATACAGATTTGTGTATTCGTCAGATGTCATTTATTTGGTTTTCAAAGTAAAATAGGGTTGCATCCTCTACAGAAAACACACTTCTAGTATGTTAAACGCCTCGCCTGGGCTTCTGAGTGGCACAACTAACCTATCTAAACTTTGGCCCTATCATTTAAAAATTGCGAGTTCGATCCTCTGTGGTGCCACAGCCATCCTTAGCAGAGTGTACTAGAGAGAACAGTTGGCCTATCTTGGTGGGAAGGAAGACCTTCCCTCTCCCCTACTACTTAGTCCAAGCATGGGCATCTGTTCACTGACATAGCCAAACATGATAAACAGCAGCTCAAAATGTGGCTGTTGGCTTCATGTGACTGGCAGGAAGCACATGATAGCCTTAATTCTCAGTTTGGGGGGTATCATGTGATGGGGAGTCTTAGCCAGTGGGTGAAACTGGAGACCACAACACTGGGCGGAAAATTGGGAAAATTCTAAATGAATCAATTCAATATGAAAGAAAATAACCTTATGTTACTTTTAAGGTAAGATTTACTGTATTTGTTTCTGTCAGTCATTGCATGTTGCTTATGTTTTCCACAGAGAGAGTGCAGATGGAGGGAGGATAGCTGTTCAGGTGGAGGACAAAGTGGTGAAAGTGAGAAATGTGAAGGTAAGTCTGTGTTCTGTTGCAGCATTACTAACACTTTGGCATCTTACATCGTTGGTTAACAAGGGTGTTATATAGCCATAATAAAGAAAAGCCGAAGAAAGAGTCTATTGTTTACACATGTCCAGCATTAAACAGGCTGTTTAGGGGAGGAGTGAAGGGGCAGTGGAATGTTACTCCGAGGGTCTCTCAGCAACAGGAAGTTTACAGTGGAGATTATCTTTTCCCTGCTTGATTACACTGTTGTTTATTGAACGTAGACTTTAACCCATCCAAGCATACACAGACATCATTCTTACCTCATTAATACTTCTACACAAACCCCCTGAACAGCAAAGTAAACACTTCAGGAGTTTACTCTCTAAACCTGAATTCCATACCTTTGTGTGCTGACTGAAACAACAGCTTCTAAACCTGATTTGCGAGATGATTGTGTGTGTATGTAGGTACAAAAGATTGTCTGTTTTTACTGATGAACTTTAGAGCACATTCCTCAAAGTGCAAATCTGTGAATGTTTACAACAGAGTTACCACACACATTTCCAAAATTGGTCCCGGAGCCCTTCTGCCTGCACATTTTATTGCTTTCCTGCTCTAAAATGCTCTCTTCTGCTCAGAAGATGCTTATGAACTGATTAGGTGGATCAATTGTGTGGAGAAATATGCAGAGAAAGGGCAAAGCTAGCAAATTAGCTAGCAAAGTTAGCTACCTCTATACTAATGTTACTACTACTTTATTAATATTAGACATGTTGTGTAACTGATTGATGGATTGAGATATTACAAGTGTA
>JBBPDC010000001.1:40020284-40045236 GCA_037974485.1 Hemigrammopetersius urotaenia
CAACTGAAACAAAGATCTAAAAGCAGTTTAGCAGCAAACTTTGTGAAAACTAATATTTGTGTCATTCTCAAAACTTTCGGCCACGACTGTACATAAAGAAGCCGGAAATATAAGCTCTATTAACGAATGTGTACAAATAATGAACGAACAGTGGGGAATGTGGAATATGACCTGATGCTTTCATGGTCCTTTGCTTTTCTAAGGTGCAGTGATAACATTAGGAGTCCGCAAGTTTCGCTTCAACCATCCTGCAGAGGCAGCTGTTCTGAGAGAGAGAAGACGGGTACGATTCAATTTTTTATTTTTTACTTGAGTATTAGAAATACCTAGGCATTTAAATGTGAAATTCACATATATTAGAACTGTATGGTATGCCCTTAAACAAAATGGAGCAAGATGTATTTTAACATAATGCCTCCTGCTGGTATTAGCAGGAAAAGATTAGCCAAATAAACATACTTATTTTCTTTCTTTTATTGATCAAAAGAGTACCATCAAACGTATGCAAATATGATGATGAAGCCCAATTTTGTTTCTTTACAGACCAGTGAAGCAGATCTGTTTTCCTCCATATCCACTGGCTCAAGGTAAATGCAATTACACAATTAGCTATTGTTCCTTCTCTGACCTGCGGAACATTTCTCTGGGGGATACATTCAGAACCAGCAAATCAGAATCAGAATACTAGTAGATATACAAGGTTAAAAGTAGAAGAATGTGACCCAAGTCTGTGATGCTAGTGGAAGTGTTGGACCAATAACGAGCTCTCCAGCGTATCATTATCTTGTTTATACAAAATTGAACTGGTTACTTGGTAACTGAGGGACGCTGAATGTAGGCAAGCAAATACTTGGGGTGTTGGATGTCTGTTCATATTGGGCTTTATTTTTCTTTTTATGTGTTTAGGGCAGTGGGAGCTAGTGGTCAAGACTTCAGTGACAGATCAGCTCCCAGGCAACAGCTGGAAGAGCAGCAGCGTTACGTGGAGTGTCTGCGGGAGGAGATCCAGGTGGAACAGAGACAAGCTGAGAAAGACCTGGAAAGAGAACAGGCCCATCTTCGACAGCAGCACGCAGAGAGTGAGTAGCACGCAGAGTGTAAAATTTAAATGACATGAAGTATTTCATTTAACAGAAAAAAAATCTATTTAATGTATGTACTTCCTTCTAATTTTCAAAATAAGTTTTAAAAAACTTCCCATTATATATAATTTTAATATCCCTGTTTCGCATGAATTATGGACATAACTGCTGCTCCATTGTTAAGTCAGAGATCTTTTGATAATGCCTTCAAGTTACAAGATTTGTCAAATCTATGGAACCATCATCCATATTAACTTTTCATGTTAATACAGAAACTGTCTTGTCTGTGCCTTGCAGTCCAGCAGTGGATCCTGCAAGAAAAGCAGCGTCTTGCTGCCATCAGGGACAAAGACACGCTGGAATCAGGGGTGCAGACAGATCTTATTCCTCTGCCTTTACTGACTGGTGGTAATCAAGAAACACAGGATGGGGGTGATGAACAAACAGTGAGTCCATCACTGATTGTGGGAGTTAGGAAACAGGTTGTGCAAGAAGAGCTCCTGAAACATCACGCGCTTCGAAGAACTGAGATTCGCATTCGCCGCAAAAGGCTGCACTACCAGCTAGAGAGGATTGCTCGTAAGCGACACCTGCTAGAAGCAAAGCGAGAACTTCAGAGGCTAGAGAACACCCTTCCACTTGGAGTGGATGGACCTTCGTCTCCTGAGTTAGGGTCGCCCTCAAAGTGCAGAAGACATCCAGTGGCCTTGCGAAGGCATTCTTTTTCTGCTGATCTTTTGTCTCGACTTTACCCTCAGCACACCCCCGTTTTCAGGTAAGTGTAAAGTGATCATTTGTCATACATGAACACACCACAGCATACAGTGTGAATAGGTAAGATAATAAGTAAAAAGTAAAAGCCATTTGAGAAAAGTCCACTGTTGAGGAAATGGAATAAAAAAATGTGAGATTTCATTTACGTAAAAGAAATACCACAAAAGTGCAAATCTTCAAATCACTTAATATTTATTTCCCTTATAGACAATTTCTTAGGAGGAACAGATCATCAGAGTCCACGTCGTCCTGCTCTGAGTTTACCTGCCCCAGGAAATGGATGTCTGATGAATGTCTACCTGATCAGAAGACTAGAGGCCGATCTAACACTATGCCCTCGAGATATAATCAAAAGACCTCAAGTAGGATTGGGTCCTCTGAGAACCTCAAAATCTTGCTAAAAAATGAGGGAACATTTGATGGAATCACGGAACAAAAAACTCATGCATCTAAACGTGAATCTTCAATCTGGAATTGTACAGGAGATCATAATAGATCCTCACATTCTGCACTGGATTCAAATAATACAGAGACCAAAAAGGTACTACCAATTATAAAACAATCAAGTACACAAAAGTGTTCACCAAAGGGAGGAAAAGGTTTCCCCCATAGTAAGAGTAAAGGCTTGGAGACAATCCGCAAAGCCCTTTCTCGATCAGTTGGCTCTGGAATAAAGACCGCTTTTTCAAGGGTCTTCCGGAAGCCTCCTTTAGGATTGCGAAGTGGCAGAGGTGCCAAAACTGCTAGCAGAGCAAAATCTCAACTTTTGGCGGAAGGAAGCAAAGACAAAGTTTTGAAAGACATGGAGTCCAAGGAGCAGAAATGCATTATTAAATCAACAAAGTCTTGTGAAGATTTGGAACATCTAACCTCCATTAAAGACGAGAGTCACAGACGTTGGTGTAGTGCCGAGGCCCTGACAAATAAAACCAAAAACTGGGTCAGGATGCAGCAAGGGCTGACTGGATGCATAGAGAACAATCATGACGAGATTGATTGCTCTTCAGACTGTGACAGTCTTTTCTCAGCGGACTCGCTCTCATCGGCTTACGTCATAGCTTTGGCCGAGCAGCTTCAGCAGGAGGAGCCAAGCGAGGCAGAAAGTGAGGACAGTCAGATGTCTGAGGACTCTCTGGTCATGGGGAACAGTGGTAAACACATTACTGCAAGGACAGCACTGAAACCCAGTTACACTCTGAGTCAGAGTTTCCTTCCCTTGTCTAGCCCTCAATCAATCATAGCTACAGAAAAAGCCAATCAGTCCAAAGAAATGCCTGCAGAAATTTTCTGGAGCCAACATTTTAATGTTAAGCCTGGAAGACAAAATGAGCCTCAAGGAGTAAAGGAGGCTTCACCCATTTCAGAGTTGGTGTTTGAGTCCAGACCCTCCAGTGATGCCAGTGTCCAGGAGCCAGAGAATTTATATGCACTTACTGATGCATGGTCCTCTACTGACGCAGCAGATAGTCCACGAAGCCACAGAGTCTCTGAGGGCTTGTTGAAACGAGCACTACACAAGCCAGATAAGAGTAGCAGCAGCCAAAGACCAGATAGCCTAGATCGATCTGGTACAATGATTGAGTCTGAATGCCAAAGATCATCTCATTCTGATTCTACAGAGCATCAAAATGAAAAACGAAGTCTCACATTTTCTCAGTTGGAAACAAACTTGGATTCTTCTTGGGGTGTTGCTGACTCAACTCCATGTTCCACACATGAAAGCACACTATTGCATGAAAGCAATGGACTGTTGAGTAATTGTATTACACAGTGCATTAGAGAAGAGCCTTTTATCACTGAGAACATGGCAAGTAGTCTTTATGCATCTACAGACACTCATCAAAATGACACATGCACGAATCGTCAAGTGCCACCAAAATCACTGGCATTGGAAGCTGATGGGACTGATGTGATCTGTGCTTATTCCGAAGAGAGTGATGTCATGCCAGGTTTTTCAGAATGCTTCCCAGATAAATCCCATATGGACATGCAAAGCACTACAGCAAATCAAACTGTCTTTGATAAAGAGCATACCATTTCCTCAGGTTGTGAGCGTTTCTTGACTGAACTCTCTTTTGACTGTGCAAAACAAGAGCACCTAACACCATCAAAACGAGAAACTCAGTGTGGAGAATTTTTTTTTTTGAATGCTTCTGAGCTAAGCAGTGGCCCTTCCAGAAAAATGAATAGCACCTCAAAACATAATGGACAACATGCATTTCAAGAACTTTCCCATTGTAATAGTGCTCTTCAGACTGTTTTAAAACATACAAATATCCAGCCCTCACAGGAAGATCATTCAGTAATTCAGAGTTTGGAAGTAGATCAGCAATTGTCATGTGAATCTCAAATCAGAACTGAAGCTAAACACCAAGAAAAAGCTGTGAGTGATGGAAAAAATATTCAAGATCAAAAAGTGTGTGATTTGTCTCAAGAGATCTCTGTCACTAGAGATACAGAAGATCGCACTCTGAATACGAATATCAAGTTGGAAACAACTGAAGTAGCTGATTTGTCAAATCACTGTTATGTCGAGCCAGATCATGAAGTTTTAAATGCACCATATAATTGTTCAGGGATAAGAAGTGAAGATTCTCCTCATCTGCCGCCAGACAATTTGAAAGTTTCAAGGAGATGGTGTGTAGGAAGTCTTGTTCTAAACGTTTTAGCTGCTGCAGAGAATGAAAGCGGAATAAAGCTTGACAGTACTAGCATCATAGACCCGGTAAATTTGTCACCAGTGAAAAAAGACGTGTCTGCTTGTTCATCCACTGTCTTTGAGCAAGACTCTGGAGCGCCGTCAGTGAAGAGAAACCACAACAGAAATAATTCTGCTCTTAGTGATGGACCTGCATTTACAGACCACAAACATGACATTACTATACAGGAGGTGAAACATGAAACAGCCCCTGTTCAAGTTGCAGAAAGAGGAACGTTTGATGACAGAAAGTTTCAAAAGATTGGCCTCGCGATAAATGAGAAGATTTCGGAAGTCGTAAAGGAACACCTCAGTATGTCTCTGAATCGGGATATGGAAGACATTAAGGGAGGACCACAGACAAACAGCTTAAGATCTCCAGCAACAAGGTCAGATGATGTTAACATTCATGAAGTTACTTTGGAAAGTTCACAAAAAGAAATATTCCCATGTGTGACTGAGTCTCTTACTGATAATAGCTCCGAAGTGAACAGGGCAAGTCTTCAAGGAAATTATTTTGTGAAAAATTCTTCCACAGAAAAAGAAATCTTACTAGACGTTCCAGAGATTAGTTTCAGTAGTACTTGCCCTTGTCAGTCAGTGCAGGATTGTACAGTAGATTGCATTACTTTACCAACTGACAGTCAGCTTGATTCTTTAAATACTGGCTGTCAAAATGGTCTCAAAGTGGTCATGGAAAGAAGCACACCCTCTCAGCTGTCAGAGATATCTGCTTGTTCGCAATGTCTCAAAGTTACTCAGGACTCTGAATATGTAACATGTTCTAACACTGCAAAAAGTGGAAAAGGGGATCAGTGCATGCTGTGTAAAGCAGATCCTGCATTCATCAGCAATGATTGTGATTGTGCCACTCATACAAGTATCTGCGTATGGTCTGAAGACTGTGAAGTTAGTCTACCATCACTGTTACCCCTCGTAGGAAGCACCTTTTCAGAGACCTCAGGTATACCCAAAGAAAGCATTGAGGTCGTTGGTCCTGTGGAGGAACACATTGCTTCAGAAATGCGTAAGGAGGTACCTAACATTAAATCTATGGACATTAGCAAAGGAGATTTGACTGCAAAATTTCAGCAAGTCATGGAAGTCAGTACTGAGTCAAAGAACCAGTGCAATATAAAGAATGAATCCTCATTTAAGACAGACCTTTGCCACAAAGCAAGTGAAAGTTTTGAGACCACTGATTCTAGGCAGTTAAACAAACTAGCGCATCAAGAATCTGCTCCTTTGGAAAGAAATGGACATCACCACTTCATCAGCACCCAAGATCAGCTTCATAGTGAGCAGACCACAACTGCTTCTAGCAACATTATTAATGGTAATGATAGAGATAACAAACCAGTGGCTCTCAAAAACAACACTTGTTCTGGAGAAGTAAAGGAAGACATTGCTGTTTGTAAACCAGGCCCGGTTCTAATCAACTCCTGTACTTTATCAAAGTCACAGAGTAATGACCAAGCCTACACCAAACAAAGAGTCACTATAAATGGAACAACTTGCAACACTCTTCAGACAGAAGATAAGTCGGTCTGTGAAGATGATCGCAAGGTTCAACAAACCAAAATTCAGGGACCTTCTAGGAATAATCAAGGTGAAGATACACTAAAGCTTACAAGACACCCTCAAGTTCAAGCGTCATCCATCCACAAGGACAATGTAGTTTTGGCAAAAGGAGAGAGCCAGATGGAGGTGAGAGAGACAAATAAACCTGGCCTTAACATTTCAGCTGTTTCTGAGAACACTAGGACTTTAAATCTAAACCTAAAAGAATATCATAAACATAAAACTGAACCCAAGGCTACAGGAAGAGGAGATCAAATAAGAATCCCTGGTGCAAGTTTAAGCAGCAGCAATGATGACCAACAAAGAGTAAAGCCAAAGAAATACAGACGAGCCCATTTTAGTGCCCCTCTGAGTTCTTCTACAGACTCAACACCTGATTCATCCTTTGATGAGATTCCTAAAACCAGAGTTCATCATTGTAGCACAGCCACTCGAACCAAACCTGGCACAACTGTGTTTGGAAGAACGAATGTTGTTGCTCAAAACAGAGCAGGGAGTCTCTCGCCTGATGTAAAACATGCACCTTTGTCCTCACTAGCTAGTCCAAAGCCAGTAAAGTCAAAATTAGGAGAAAAGGTCACTCTTCGGGCTGGCACTGGAGCAGAGGAAGCCATACGTGGCAGCACTGATATAGTACTGAAGAAGAGTGGTCCCAGACTAGGGCAGCATCATCTCACTCAAGAAATATTTAGAATTCAGGATTCCCTGGTAAAGGATGATGAAGCGGTTGATGAAACCCGGAGCAATTCGTCTAAACATACTTCATATGAAAATAAGCCGGAAAAATCTCAAACGCTTGAAAATAGTCCTACATCAAATAGAGAACCTGTGCTGCATTTTACATCAAGTGATATCAACCCATTTATTCACAGAAGGAAAGGTGAAGAGTCGCTGAAAGCTGTGCACAAAAATCAGGCATTTGGAAGTGCTGTCAATATATCCAGCCAACTTTCTCAATTAGAAAGCTGTGACAAGTGTATAACCAGATGCTGCAGTGTGGACAATGGGTTGAATGTCCAGAATTCTCCTTTTAATTCTCATTTGAGCACTTACGCAATTAAAAGGGGGCTTTCTAGCACATTAAGTAGTGTTGAAGATTCCAAGGAGCACATTTCCACAAAGTCCCAGTTGAAGGAAGTGTGTCAGACCTCTTTTGTTTCTAGTCATCAAACATTAGCGGCTTCAAGTGGTGACTCTTGCAACGATACTTCAGACTTAGGCCACAGCTCAAGCCAAGTTGATGAAATCGTACTTGTCTACTCTTCTGAACATGAAACTCAAGAGAGTGGTTGTCTGAGTTCAAGAACATGTAACCATGGCACACAGACAGTCACGCTTGACGAGGACATGAAGAAGAAAAGTAGGCACAGGAGGAGCAGCACCCAGGTTCATGTGTCTAAACAGGCACCTGGAATTTCAACCACGTGGACGAGTCTACAGAATATGTCCGAGCATCTCTCTGAGTTGATTCTAAACACATCTGACCTTCTGGGAAATATTCAGTGTATGAGAACCGGGGATAGGGTTGTTAAAAATGAGCCTCCACTCAAAAACTGCAGTGACGGTTCAAAGGTCCACTCTGCTGAGCATTGTAGGAGAGATGGCTCCACCCAAACTGCTGTTGATATTGGTGTTCAAACTGAAGCTCTCCCCAAAAGCCAGTCAAGGCAGAATACTAGAGCTCATGAAGTCAATGTTATTGTCAGAGTGATTGGCTCAGATGCTTGCAGTGATTCAAAGCAAGGTGGCGTCAAGTGCTTTAGGGATCGATATGAAAACACACAGAGCTTTGAAACGATTAAAAGTATGCCTGACTTGCATCCTGAATGCTCACCCTCAGCTCAATTGGACAGAAAGCTTGAAGTTTTGGCTCCAAAGGTACTCTCCCTGGAAACTGTTGTACCAAATCAGAACTACCCCAAACCCAAGCCCTTAACAGCTAACACTGTAGACCATACGCATAGACAGTCTTCCAACTGTGCTGGAGTCTGTGTCCACAGCATTTGCACTTCTGATATATTGGCAGGAGAGAATCAGACACTTCCAAAAACCCTGAAACCAAAGAGTTGCCCCGATAAACAGGTGCTTTTTATGGATCGTGCCTCATCACCTATTCTCACTGTGGATGTGTCGAGTTGCTCCATGAAAGGAAAAGCAAAGTCTTCTCAGCGGTTATCAAACCACAAAACAATTATAATTCACGATCCCACTAAGAAGCAAGTCTTAAGTACCCTCAAAAATCCAAGCAAACGAATGTCCACTGAAACTAAAGCATCGCATCCAAGGGGCGATTTTTGCACGAATCAGAATGAAAAGGTTTGTAAAGCAACATCAATTTCATCTGTGTCTCATGAAAACTTTTGTGACATTGATTGGACTAGAGATGGATACGACGGATACTCTACAGAGAGTATGTCTCTATCTGACAGATGTACACAATATGAGGAAAAGAAGTTGCTTAATGTAGTTCACAAGCGAGGAGTGAGTCAACCCATTTTATGTAGTCCCCCATCTCCTAGGCAATATTCCTCAGTTAAACACAGGAAGCTTGAAGGTAGTAGCCAAAAGATATTTCAGTCCTCAACACCTGTCAAACAAAGCTACAGCAGCGTAGTAGAGTATATCCACAGAGACGCTCAAGATTCAGTGAAGTGCTGGAGTGATTTGCGCAAAAATAATCTCCAATACCAAGAGGAGGATTTGCTGTCACTGGCTCCAAGCGAGTGTAATACAGACGTCCTTGTCAGCATCAATCCACTTACTGAAACCAGTCCTCCCAAAGAGGACCAGTGGGTTCCAGAAGACCTGCCAGTGCACAACAAGTTTACCAACTGGTCAGGCATCAACCAACATCCTCCAGCAAGGCTCAGTAATGAGTGCAATCCAACCACAAACAAAACAAAGCAACTACAATCAGCTGAGTCCAGGCATAAACCAGAGGTTTTGGAAGGATCCAATAGAAAGACAAGGGAAATTGAGAGACTGAGGAAAGAACGGGAGCAGGTGCTGGCATCTGTGCATCTGAACCAAAGTCCTCAACATCTGAGTGTAGAGCTTACAGAAGCCAAGTTAAACTATGGCCTGGGGGAAACAGACACTCTTCTAAAGATGCTGCAGTCCAGCCCCAGAGAAGAGCATGCCATCTCTACCAAACAGCAGCTGTATGACAGGTGTGTATTTTTTGCTGAAATCTTGCAAAACGTGAAAACTAGCCTCAAATCACCAGAATTTACCAACAGCTCTAAGACTGACTATGTCAGATTTTTTTATAGTCTTTATAATGCCCAGTTCAAAATGCAAAAGTGTTTTGTGTCTGAGATATAGAAGCTTTAAAGCATACACATCTTAAAACGCTACATTTAAAATGTTGTGCTAGATGCAGGATTTATACAGTTTAGTTTAAGGTTTAAGCAATAATATTAGCAATAATAACTACAAAATGATTAATAGTGAACCATTAAGTGGAAATGTCCCAAAGGCACTGTGCCCATTCAGGAAGGAGGAGGCGCAGGTACGGATTCCCATGACCAGTGAGGTTTTTATTGTAAACACAACACAAGAAGGCACAAGGGCCAGAACTTAAATAAAATGCAGGAATTCTGAACTGTTTTACTCACAAATACACTGCAGTGATTTTTTATATTAAATAATACATTTAGTTTTTTTTCTGATAAATAACAATAGTGTGGTCATATGGAAGGTCATATGGTCAGTTCTATATTGTAATATGTGCTCCAATTTCTGTAATAGAAATGGATTTCTACAGCTAATAGTCAATATTTTCTGTATCTTCAGACACAGAATGAGTATCGATGGTTTGAGGAAAGAGAGAGAAGCGCGTATTCAAAACTGCCGCAGAGCTCGAAGTCTAAGCCCCAGTAAGCACCCAAACCCATCAAAGCATCAGACAGAGAAGAATCCGAGACCCTCAGATCTACCAAGCCGCCGGAGGGAATATCTGCAGCAGCTTCGTCAAGAAGTAGTGCAGATGAGCAGGTGAACTACTGTATTAATCTCTCTGTTGCAACATCTGAATGGCCAGTTTTATTTTTTTAAATCAACAAACTTTAGCCAGTCAACACAACAGCAGTATCAGTGTATAAGCTGTAGATGTTCGCTTAATTTTTGTAGCTGAAATATATTATGATTCGATGTTACTCACAATATTGCGGTCATCATTTAACATTTTCCCAATATTTTAAATGGAAAAAAAACATTTAATGAAGAAAATTACATTCAGTTGACTAGAGCTGGGAAGCAGAAGGACTGGTGTTATATGAACATGCTCCATGATGCACACTGTCATGTTTTGCATTGCTATATCATGTTTCAGTGCATTGTTACACCCTTAATTAAGTGCTTATTAACTAACCTTAATTCATCTCAGTGACTAGACATTTCTCGTTGGCCAATGAGGATAACTTTTAAATTGATTAATGACTTTTCAGTGACTTTTTATATTGATAGAATCTAAAAAATTCCTAAAATTCCTCTATTCCTAGAGTTCCAGATCCACAAGGAAGAGAGGGTCAGTGTCCCTCTGATATTGAGCTCCTGCTGCGAGACTACAGCCGAGCCAGAGAGGAGGCAAGGACGGAGATTGCCCGAGCGCGCGAGCGTCTTCGCGAGAGGACCGAGCAGGAGAAAAGGAGATTACAGCAACAGGCTCTCGCACAGGCTGTAAAGGTGAGTGTTAAAATATGTCACATAAAAGCATATTTGCATTAGGACAGGATATTTGCACAGGATATTGTTGTCAGTGTTTGCATTTGTTCAATATTAATGTATTTGTTTTTAGTAATGCACAGCATTTGATATAAAGCTGTGGTTTGCACAGTAGTGTTAATGCCCTACACCGGATGGTTTAATTTTTTTTCCCTGTTGCTCTTGTAGGATGACCTGAGACTTCACACACGTTTCAGCAACAGCACATTATGCACTGGTTCCAATCTAAGTCTCTCTTCTGGACCTACATCTGGCTATAACAGCAGCAATGCAGCTTTATTGACTTCACCATCTATACAGGTGAGCCTAAAAGAAGCAAGCATAAAAAATGTCACAACTGAAACAAGTTTTAAAGCACATGTAACATGAGAAACCAATTATTTTCTAATATTGAAATTTTGTTCACCATGGTTACGGTGTGACATATCACCACTCAATTAGCTTCAGCTGTTTATCCATAAACATGAGCCTGTTTCTACCTGTTAGCAAAACAGTGTATCATTTCAGGCTTCCACAGTACATACACTTCTAGAATTGTATCTTTCTAGTGACCCTGAGAATTTCAGTCTGGCTGGAGTTTTAAACAGTGAAAAAATATTGGTTAACCAATCTGAAGGGATTTACAATAAAACCTGTTTAATTCGAATTTGGAAAATCGTGAACTTTCTTCTTCTTTAAATAAAAGAAAAGAAAATAGCCCTTTAAACGATGCTGTTTCTTTCTTATGTTTCTCAGATTACTGGAGTGTCAGATGGAGGACTAAAAGTCAGGACTCGACCTCCTGTGATCCCTCCTCATAGTACAAAGGCTCAGCGCGCATGGCTGTCAGCTCAGGGTGAGTGATGACCTTTGAAGAAGCAGCAGCAGTGCATTTTGAACATTATCTAAGCAGAAATTCTCCTTAGATATTCGCCTGGAGACCTGCTCTTCTGCTTACAAGCTTCAGTCCTCCTCCTCTCCATCATCTCCCCCTGCACGACAGCGCACATTTTCCTTCGGTTCCCCTACATCTCTTTCTACATCCTACCAGGACATTGCAGACTGCACTCTTGCCAGTGCTATGTCAGAGGTACATCAGAATTTTGCTTTGTGTCTTTGGGCATGTACAACTTGAAATATGACATTTGTGAGAAGGTGCATCTTGAGTTTCATTTAGTTTTATGTTTCAGGTTCATTTAGCTTCTGATGGAGACTTGAGGAATTTACTGGCAGGAAAGGCTGCAGCTGGCTGGAGGTCTGTAATGTAAAGTAAAGCACATAATAGAAGTCTGTATTTCTGTTATCAAAAACACATGGGGTGATAGTAACCTAGTGGGTAAGACACAGGCCTGTGAACTTAATGAACACAAAGTCACAGATTCTAAACCCCACTTTCTACCCGTGTGTCCATGAGATACTTAACCCTCAGTAGCTCCTTACTGATTACAAGTCTCTCTGGATAAGAGCATCAGCCAAACGCCTCCTTATCCTCTACACTGCATCTTGATAACTTGACAATCATAAAACTAGAGCATAGATCTAACATTTCTTTCATAAAATTGATTCAAGAATAATATAACATTCAGTCTGTGTCTTCATCACATGAGTCATATGGGGCCTGCCACCATTTTTTTTTCAAACTACAACTAACGCAATGCCATCGAATAAATCAGCATGTTTAGAGGAAAAACCGATCATTATACTGAGTGATACCAGACCATCTTATCAATCTATTCAGAGAAAGACTAGCTATAGTCTCTTGGACCTCCACTTACAGATGGATCTTTTTGCCAGGGATAGAATATGTCTTGGTGGTAGTATATAGCCTATATAGCCATTTAAAAAAGCCATTTAGTTTTTAAATGAATGTTATATAGGAATAGGATGAATTATTATGTGATATTATTATAATAAAAAGCCCTTACTAGATATAATAAATACATTTAAGGTGATTTCCATAGTTTTTGCAATGTAGAAACTTAGCAGATGCAACATGCATGAAGTAAAATTAGCAGCTTTGTTGCCACCAACTCTCTTTTTGTTCAGGCACCAGGGCATAGAGCGAGGGGTTCAGACTTTCCACAGGCCTTCCACAAGCCCCTCGGCCCATGGGTTTCTGGGAGTCGTAGAACTGGAGAGACCCTTGGCCAGTCTTTGGTGTTTGATTCGAGATCACTCCAAAACCCATCTCTATAACAAGGCCCTTAAGTCTGCCTGGACACGACCGCTAGATGACAACACACAACTAGGTAATACAAAAAACATTTCAATGTTACCTGTTCTCCAGCAATATCTTTCTATTTTCCAACACAATCTTCTACATTTGGTTATACCAAACTATAGGAGAAAAATCTGACTAAAAAGATAAGAATATGAATACTGGCTGTTTGTGGCTAATGATTGTGTTGCTTTCACTAGTCTACCTTTTGACGGATCCGTCCAACTGTCAGCTGAAACAGCCGCGGGATTTCTGTTGCCTGAGCACCGAGTCCAAACAGGTGGGTTTTTCCCTTTAGTTGCTCTGCCACTTGCTTAATAGTCTGAATTACGTTGAGCATGCTTGCTGTGTGCTTTATTTATTTATTTATTTACGTAACAACTGGTGCTACAGCTGTACAGCATTCATATCATTGTAGTGTCATGCTTTAATGATAGAAAATTCAAATTTTGTTTAGTTTACATTCCTGAATATTCTCTTACCTTACATCAGGATGATATGTGGGTGTTAGCCATGCAGTCTGTGTTTGAGGAGTCTCTGCCTCGCCCCGGTTTGGACACAGTACGTGGAGAGATGCTTCCCAGTGCTTGGATCCTTCAGCCCAGCCAGCGGAACGACCGAGACATGGTTATAGTTACTTACTTATTACAGGTATTATACTCCATCATTCTTTTTTCAGTTGATCAGTTGTACTTTCATTATTCACTTAATAATAAATGATCCTGTATTCTTTTTCGTGTAGCTGCTGAATAGAAAGTCTTAGGAAATGGGAATATGTGAAGTTTAAGGGGTTAAAAAAAATATTTCTACAACCAGCAATGTGTGTCTCCCCCCACAGGCGGATTTGGGCAGTCCATCCCTGCCTCAGAGGCTTCTGAGCGGAGTGGCTAGAAAGCAAGCAGCCGTGATCGCGGACCTCGATTCCTGTTTCTCCACCTGACACACCAGAGTCCATGTAGCAATGAGCACTTATTCTATAGTTCTTGGCTAAAGTTTGCACCTCATCATTTTTCTTGACCTGATTATTTTCCACAGAGCACTGATACGTTTATGTGAAATTATTTGAAAATGTTTTATTTGTATGTTTTAATTTTTGTTAGCTGAATATGCTTTTTATGGTGCTTCCTTTTACCAAAGTGTAGGCAGGTGGGGGGTTTTTTTGAGCTGAAGCCTCATTTTTTCTCACATGTGACTTAAGAAAAGTACTTGATGTAAAACAACTCTTTATATCATAATTCAGCATATTTGGATCAGATCAGTTCAGTATTATGTGGGTGCATAGCAGTATGTTGTTATAAAGCTAGCTTTGTTGAGCTCAAATATTTGAAACTTGAATTTGCCAGGGGTTGCAAAGACATCATTTAACTGAGAGTGTCAGAATTTGCAATATATAATGCATGTCCAGTGTAGCTTGTTAAAAGTTATTTGCCATTAAATATAGAACTCTTTTTGCCTGAAACTTCCAACTTCCTGCACTAAAACTATTGTATGTTGTTCAGAGAGATGTTTGTAATGTAAACTTTTTGTACTTGTAGACTTTAGTGACTGTTGATGACTTTTTCAGTATTTTCCTTTTTTTTTCCCTTTTAAGGGATATGCAATGGGGTTTTGTAAGCTTATGTTGACAAAGGAAACTGTAGCAAACAGTTAAAGGGTCATTGCAAGCATTAGTCTTTACTATACCTGATACAGTAGTAAACGGTAGACATCGTCAGTTTTATAAATATAAGACCCATCTTCCATGCAAAAGCTCCGGGACAACTTTACGCATTTGAGAAAATGCGGCTTGCTTTGGGCCATTATGTCAGAAAAATGGCAAAATGTAAATGTCAGTGAATTTGCTGCACCACTGAAACAGAATTAGTCCTTTGGGGATTATTAAAAGATAATAATCTGCATTGGTTTAAACAACATTCAAAATAGAACCTTCTTAGGTGCATTATGGCATGAAGTACTAAAGTACACCATCTTAATCTATTTATTTACTTGGGAGAACCTGCGTGACTGAAATATGCATCATCTTCTAACAGTGAGGGAGCTGATTCTCTTTTTAGTGCTCCAGCATGTTCAGACAGTACTGACAAGTGGAAATTGTGACTACAGTTAATGACCATATGACAATATACACTACAGCTATATATCCATGACCTATTGACTAAGTTTCTTCTTAAGCACTGTAGAATGTTACTAGTACAGCGGTTCTCTTTGGAGCCCAAGATGAAGGACGCGTTCTGGTTCCACTAAAACAAAAAGAATAATAGCTTCCTCTGTTATTTCTTTTGTCAGATTTATATGATTGTATAAACCAGAAACCTGATGCATCAAACAATAGCTATGATCTAATATTTGTCACATTTAAATGTAAAATAATTTGTCGTTGTTTTTCTTGTTGGTTTACCTGCTTTTTTATACTTTTATGTTTTATACTTTTGGAAGGAAAAATCTCCCTTCACTGACATTTAAGTTATAAGCAAAAGCATTATTTTCTTAAATATATTGGACTTTTTCCAGATTTCTTTGTTTGTGGTCTGTTTTCAAAGCAAACTCCTGCATAAACACCTAGGTTTGAGCTGCAGTGTTTATAAGTGGGGGGATTCTGTTTACGGAGTCTGCGATGTTCTTACAGCATTTTCTAACTGCACATCTGGTCCATTAATGGAGATCGAGCTATTGGTGGATGTCAGTTTAGTGGTTTAGACATTAAAATAGCTTTTGATTTTCCTCAAGGGGCTGGAAGTTTACCCCACTTAAGCTCAGGGATCGCATGGAAGAGGTAACGCAGCCCCTCATAAGGATGTAAATTTAAACTCTGTTTGATTACTTTTAAACAGTTTCGGGGGGAGTGAGAAAGTGGCAGCGAGATCTCGGGTCTAAACGTAGCAGCAAGATCTCAGGATATCTTAAGATCAGAAACATCTGAGCATTGATCATGCACTAGTGGGTGGAGACAAAAATGAGCCAATATCTTGGATCAAGCAACAGAGGCAGTCATAGAACATAGAAGTTGAATCACCAAGAAGGTGTACAAATACTATTTTTTGCTTGTCGTATATTTGGCAAATAGAGTAGATTAAATGAAATAAATGGGAACAAACCTTTTATTGCCAGAGTCTGCAAAGAGCTTAAAGATAAGGTGCCTCGATAGAGCAGTGTGCTCAGCCCTCTACTGTTGGACGATGTTGGACAAGAAGGCCTGGCTCACAATCTGTTCCAGTTTATCCCAAAAGTGTTGGATGGGGTTGAGGTCAGGGCTCTGTGCGGCTAGTCAAGTTCACACCGAACTCATCCAGTCATGTCTTTATGGAGCTTTCTTTATGCACTGCGGCACTGTCATGCTGGAATAGAAAAAGTTCTTCCCTAAACTGTGTCCAGACTGCCCTTCGTTGGAAGTAAATTGCCTAGCTAAAACCCTGAAAAACAGGTGTGTCCCAATACTTTTGTCCGTATAGTGTATGTCTCCTCTGTTCTCTACTGTGCCATCTCACTGAAGGGTGGTCGTGATGCCAGTTGAAAGTTGGCGCGCGGTGCTCTATTTGTTTGGTGTCTCGGTGGGCGCAAGAGGCGGGCATTGTGGCAGTGGGTGGGGGGACTGTGGGCCGGAGGGGGTGGGGGTGTGTAATGTCCCGGAGAGCATATCTGCCATTTAAAGGCAGTGTCTGCGGACAGGAATGCGCGTCCCGTGCGCAGCGAGACAGCGCTCTCTTATTTTTAAACCCTCTGGGTGGGTCGAGCGGCTCAGGGGTGCGAGCCGTTACGTGCCCAAAGGCTCCATGTTGCAGCAGCAGCAGCAGGCCCCCCACCCAGCCCCCTTCACCACCACGACCCTGACCCGCACCCTGGCGCCTCTCATGGGACTCTAACCAGCGCAAAACGCAAACGGATTTTGTTCAAAAAGTCGACAGAACTGAGGACCCCGACTTCGATCAAAGTTGTTGACTGTACTGGTAAGTGTTTCTAACTTCTGAACTAAACACAGCCCCATTTTCTCACTGACCCTTAACTTCACCACTAATATAATATAATATAATATAATATAATATAATGTTACTAATAAGCTAAACGCTGTAACCATGAACAGCTAATTAAATACTGTTCTCTATTAATAATAATAATATTTTCTATCCTAAAGTTTTATTTTAGTTGTGTTTAGTACGTACATCACGCAGTGCAATATCAAGTTCAGTTATATGGATAATAATCTTGCATTTACTCCCTGCAAACACACTCTTCACCTTCTCAATGCTGCACCACTCACCCAAATAACCTGTAGATTGTTGCTCTGGCAGTGTGTGTTTATTTCCTGCTGTTTGATTTGTGGTCTGTATGTTTGTGAAGGTCCTTGTTTCCTTGAGTAAAGTATTATTGTGCTCCACATGTGTTCCTATAGAAGTACATCATGACTTTTTCCCCATGTCCTACTTGCTGATCAGTATATTTTCTATACTTTTCTTTCTCATTACACTTCACATTATTCTCTGTTTTTCACTATTTAATCACAATGTTCCGCATGTGTGGCCTAAAAGTGGAAAATGTGCCTGAAAGATCTAGGCAGCAGTATCCCACTCTTGATCTCAATCTCTCAGTTCTCTCATTTCTCTCTCCCTCCCTTTCTCTCACCATTAAATAAACAGAGTGGCTTCACAATATCAGTGAAAGAAAAACAGCTGTGCGCTGTCACAGAGCCTCTGGAACAACACTGATATTAGGTGAGCTGCCTGGACCTCACCTTATAAGGAAACCTGGCCTTGTCTCACACAGAGATGTTCACATTCTAAATCCACGCTGAATTACAGTAAATACACTCCAGGAATAGTTTTCCATTGATCGTCCTTCCACTTCTATTCTACTGGCTTTCAGCCTTGGTCGGATACATGCACACGTGCCTGGCAAGAATAGTTGCAACCGCCAGGCCAGCTTTTAGCACTGAAACAAACACCCCACTGAAACAATATATACACTCATCATGAGTGTGATTTTGCTTTGTACTGTTTATGCTCCCTTTATGCCATTGTTTACTTATGACTATTATTAGTCATTTCTTTTAAAAGAAATGCAAGTGTGCCAGTTTCTCATACAGTACACACCATAGTACACACCATGTGTAATCAAGTCACACTCATCTCCAGTTTCAGTTGCTCATCTCATCGCTCGTCACAAATATTCCACCATGCCCCCCCCCCTTGAAGATACTGTATTACAGCTTGTGGGAATATATTTCAGACAGCACTTGGGTAGCCTGAAAGAAAACGTATTAACTTCCTTTCTTGACACTGATGTTATTATATTAAAAATGTTGGGTCCTTTACATAGGCTAAGCTACATCGTGTGCTGTGTGTTTGAGTGTAAACGTATGTAGAGGCATAAAGAGCAGGCTCTGCGGACTTTGATAAGGGAATTCCCGGCGAGGGAGGGCGCGTCATTCTCTGATAACATCCCCCCTGCAAGCTCCTGATACAGAGGACAGAGAGCGTGGAGAGAAGAAGCTGTAGCAGGGCCTCTTCTCTGAACACACGTTGTCTCTTTTGTCCTTTCCTCCAAATAGTGCTCTAAAGCCAGTGGCAATTGTAAAAAAGATACATTCCAGATAAATGTGATAATTGTACTCTGCTTGAAGTGCAATTACATAGCGATTAGTTCAATTTTTTGTAATTTTAGATATGAGTATTTACAGGCAGCTGTTCAAAAAGAATGAAATTTATAAGTCCAGTTGTTCAAAAGCAGTCAAATCTAGGGGCAGACAAGTGATGCTAGTGGGGTCCTATGTTCCAAAGTAATTTGAAACCTCTTGTTTTCTAAATTTTCTGAATTCAGGTCTAAATATGCACAGTTGGTGGCCTAGTGGTTAGGAAGTTTCCCCGGCAATCAGAAGGCTGTGGGTTTGAATCCCAAGACTACTAGAGCTTCCACTGAGGTACCCTTGAGGTACCGTCCCCACACACTTCCCCCTGGTTGCTGTGCTCCTGGCCGCCTGCGGTTTCACTTGGTGAATGGGTGTGCTGTGGTGTGTTCACGTATGACAAATAAACACACACAAAAAAATCATAGCTCATGAGCTGTTGAAGTTTAAACCATATTAAAACATGAGCTGACATGTAATTGAGCTCTAAAAAGCGTAGTGTGACAACGACGTTTGGAGAGTTCTGTTATTCTACTCAGAGGGGTTGCCCAGCCCCTGTGTGGGGTGATAAGGGTGGCCAAGAGTGGCATGCCTCAAAAAGATATGAGCTATCTTAGCTGCTAACCTTCACCCACCATTCCACAGAGGGACGTGCACACACACCCTCATTCTGAGTCAGTTAGGGGACATAGCATGCTGAACATGGCAGCCTATGCAATATGTGCATGTTGCTTTAGGGGCATGCTTATGGCTGTGTGTTTGCGATGCTTGGTGATCTTTTATATGTGACTCGATTGTGATTTGATTATGAATATCAAATGAATAGTTCGGCAAAAAAATCTGAATTTCTATACTTATTCCAAATGCAATCTAAAAGTCATGTTGGACAAAAGAATGAAAAAATGAACAAAATCAGAGACAGCTGTATTTACTGTTTTTATCTATTATTTATTTTATTTTGCTTATTCAGAAATGCATCATGCACAGTGGTTTGAAATGCTCCATTCATGAGAAACTTGACAAATCAAGATTGTTCACAGTGGTAGTGATAGTAACCAGACATCTCAAAAGTGTAATGGATCTGCAAACTACCTCACTGAAAGTCATTGCACAAATGATTAATACTTTATATCTGAGATAGTTTTGGACTAAAATAATGTTTTAAACCCATCCATCGCAGAGATGTACACACTGATAAAAGTAAGAAAAACATCATCAACAAATACATAGAATACATTGTTAAATATGTATTGTAGACATTGTACCCTCTGGTTCTTATTACCACCGCTATTAAGAAATCCAAGTTTGTACGTTTCTATTCAGTGGACAGTTTAACATAAAATCTGGATCACTATGACTTTGTTTACAGATTACTGAATTTTGGATTCCAGAAAAGAAAAATCCCATTTAACAGTCTGAAGCAGCATTATACCTTTTAACTCTGATGGAAAACTAACTAAACAAACTTCAGACATCAAATCGACTACATTAGGGCAGAAATGCAATGTTATTAAAGTGAAAGTGAAAGTGACCATTTGTCATACGTGAACACACCACAGCACACAGTGTGAACAGCTTCCTCTGCATTTAACCCATTCGCCAAGTGAAGCAGGGGGCAGCTACGAACACAGCGCCCGGGGAGCAGTGTGTGGGGACGGTACCTTGCTCAGGGTACCTCAGAGGTGCCTAGTGGTCTTGGAATCGACCCCCCCGAACTTTCTGGTCGCAGGGCGAGTGCCCTAACCACTAGGCTACCAGCTGCCCCCTGTTGGTGTAATGGTCAGGTGTCTCAATACTTTTGTCCATATAGTATATGTAGTATGACCTTCAGTGAGAAGGCATTTGCAATATACTTTATTTACAAACTTTATTTGTTTGAATGACAGGGTTAGAGGACATTCTAGACTGTGACTATTCAGAGGGAATTATCACTGTAGAGTCAAGATGTTTTAAATGTGGGGTGCTGAGGTCTGATCATGTCACTTACATGCTTATTTTGGGATCCACATAAAAACAGAAGAAAATAAGTCTATGTCTCATTTCTCTTTTCAGACTGTCCACTTGCCCCAGTTCACCTCCTCCTGAGGTCTCCAGACCTTCCCTTTCCCCTCTGTGTCTTCCACAACCATGACCACCGCCGCCGCCACCACCACCACAGACTTTGATAACGCTGAGATCACTCAGCAGTACAGTCGCATCAACACACGCTTTGAGCTGCCTGACGAGGAGCTAGACAACGACAACAGCTCGGCTCGGCTCTTTGAACGCTCACGCATCAAAGCTCTTGCAGGTGAGTCCGAGGTGTCTGTTCTTATGGGTGGGGAATCATGTCATGGCATTTTAAATAATAACGGGCATATTCAATGTCACAACACACAAAGCGTGTTTGGCAATGTATGCTCTTTAATGTGTCATTGTCCAGACTGCGTCTGTGCAAGTTTGGGTTTTTTTAGTAAATACACACCAGGGTATGAGGCTAGATGACTGAACCCTTTGCCCCCATTCTCCATTCCTCCCACTCCACCCACTAAGCTAACTGAGATGCCCAGCGTGCCTCTGTGTGACGGTTCTGAACAGCTGCCCTGCCTGTCTGCACCCGAGTCTCAGAACTGCAGGCACTGAGAGCTTGTCATTGCTGCCACACCTGTGGGGTGCCTGTACTGATACAGGGGTCTTAAAATAGTAGCGTGAGGCCACAGACACATAGATGTTCCAGAAAATCCACTAGCTACGGTAACCGGTTTCTCTACAACAGGGACTGTTGGGTAAAATACTGTGGGTATATCCGCAGAATCCACACATGATACAAAAAAGCTAAAAACCACTTCTATAATGAAATAAATCTGTCAACTGTACTGAATAATCAGACTATGTCGCTTTTCTTCTGCCTACAGTACAATAGTTACGCATGCAACAGTTAAGCAGTCATGGGGAGCCATAATGCAAAGTTCTTTCTGTGAGACGAGCGATTTCTTCTTTTAGTGCCTCCAGCACTTCTTGTAGTATATCATTCTGTCTTGATTGTGAACACTATAAAGAATTACAGAGTGCTTTGGAGTGAATTTAAGAGGTAATTCATATGGACCAACATAATAAGCAGTTACTAAGTGACTAATCACAGCAGCCCTGCTATACATTCCATGGTAAATAATGACCAAAAGATCTGTAACTGGCACTGATCTTTGCAAAAACTGTATTCAGCTCTACAGACTATTACAGTTGTCTTCGTGTTGCTCTAGGCTTCACACTGTCCAGAACTGTCTGAATTTGTATTAACACTTAAACCCAGTACCATATTACACCTGTATTTTCTTCTTATAATGCCCTTTGAAGGGCCATATTTTCCATTTTCACTTGTATTAAAAATTCACGCATTGCGTTTTTGTTGTATTTTCATTCACAATTCAGTGAAACCTTCTCTGAAGGTTTTCCAACTCCTTTAATTCTTTAGCTGGCTGTTCCTTTTTTTTTCTGCCTGTAAACCTGATGTATTATGACATGGGATGTATGTGATATATGACTGCTGTTCTGATTGGTTTACATCTATTGTGTTTCTTCACAAAGCAAATGTACAGTACAAACAGCCAGTTCCGTTTTCCGTCGTATGACCAGTCTCACTCCCTCCTGTATTTATGATCTCCATTTTCTCTTTTGCCTCCACACTCCTAAATTCACTTCTTCTGGTTTGTTTACTATTATTCCTTCCAGCTGTCATAGTCTCAGTGATCAATCGTTTTCTCAGGCTGCATCTCGGATGCTTTGGAAGTACCTTTCCCTAAAAGTCAGACACACACCTTCTGTCTTCAAAGCCAACATGAATAGGAAATCATTAGCACATTTTCCTCCACACTAAGACATACTTCAGTTTGAAGTCCAGGGAGGATCTCTGATCTTGCTGGAATATTCGTGCTAGACGATTGGTGGGGTATGAGAGGTGAGGCATTATATTATTATTTAATACTATTTTCCTCTCACTCACTGGTGCACAATAATCAAATGAAATAATTAATCTTTATACACTATATGGACAAAAGTATTGGGACACACCTGTTTTTCAGGGTTTGTTCTAGGCCCCTTACTTCCAGTGAATGTCACGAGCCGGGCCGCAAGACCCGGACTCGGAACTACCTGGAAGGTCCCAAGAACAATCAGGCAGACAGAGATCCATCCACAGGGGTGCTTTATTTACAGGCATGACATAGGACAAAATAAAGGGCACGAGGGCCACGAGAAACAAACACAGATGACCTAATGTCAGGCGATGGGCTCATGGTGACTGTCACCATGAGCAGAACTTAAATAGTGGACTAAATCATGAACTAAACCAAAACAGCTGAAACACAGGGACAACACTAACACACTCCAAAATAAAAGCCCTAATATGACAGGAACAGAAAAGACCGTGACAAACAGAAAAATAGTGGCCTCTAACGGCCACCAGCCGTAACAGTGAAGGGCTTAATCTTAATGCTTCAGCATACAATGACATTTTGGACAACACCATGCTTTCAATTTTGTGGACACAGTTTGGGGAAGAACCTTTTCTATTCCAGCACGACTGTGCCCCAGTGCACAAAGCGAGCTCCATAAAGACATGACTGGAAGAGTTCAAAGTGGAAGAACTTGACTGGTCCACACAGAGCCCTGACACTCAACCCCATCCAACACCATTGGGATGAACTTGGACACTGATTGGGAGCCAGGCCTTCTCGTCCAACATCAGTTCCTGACCTCATAAATGATGTACAGAATGAACGGGCTCAAATTTCCACAGAAACTCCAAAATCTTGTGGAAAGACTTCCAAGAAGAATATTAGAAACTTTAATAGCTGCAAAGGGTGAGGGGAGTCAACTCCATATTAAAGTTTATGTAATTGAATGCAATGTCATTGAAGTCCCTGTTGGCTTAATGGTCAGGCATCCAAATACCCTCGGGATATATTTTGTCCATATAGTGTATATGATGAATATTGGTTAGAATCGCTGAGAATATGACCTAACAAATTTTACAGCAGTGGTTTGGCTAAAGGCCTACATTACACAATTTTCCCCATTACCACACATCTCAAGAGATTTCTGGTGCCAGGAGGTTTCTTTAGTTCTACATTGAAGCTGGGAGAATGTTGAAACTAATAAGTAATGCAGGCTTTTGGCCACCAATTTAGCATCATGAAAAGTAGAAGATATAATGTCAACTGGGCCTTTGTGGTTTCTTACGCTGTACAACATACTGTATTTATAAAAATATCCCAAAAGAATATTGGGTGGCTAACATTTTTTGTGTAGCTGTGTTTCTCGCTCCTGTTGTTCTGTTCTTACTTGTGTTTCTTGCTCCTGTTGTCTGTCTTTATAGCTGAAACACGATGCTGAATGAGATCTGCTGTTTGATGTGCTCCGTGTGTGCAGGGATGGTTCTGTAATGCAATTAGAGTTTCCTGCCTGAGAGAGGCAGAGGGTGAGCGAAAGGAAAGGCAAACATGGAGAGAGCATGGAGACTATTCTTTGTGCTTGTAAATAGACGAACATCCTTCAGGGCAAGCAAAGAAAAACACATATTTTACATTATATGGACATGAACACGTTCAAAGTCTGACAGAAGATACTTGTCTGAGCTTATCCTCGGACAGACACTTCTAATAACACATGATAACTGACATATTATATTTCCAACATACACACACACACACAGTCAACACACACAAAGTGAGAAGCAAGCTTTCACACTCATTATCTCATGCTAACATTTTCTCAAGCTGCAGGGTCTTGATGCCATTGTTCGTGGGAGTGTTGATTTTGGAGTGTAAATAGGCATCAAAGCACTATGAGACAGCAGTCTAAGAAGTAAAGATTCATCAACATTAATTTTGGAATATTTTGTGTAATTAATTTGAATACATTAAAAATGATATTAAGTAACAAATGCAATCGGTTTTCACCCAAAATATTTTTTTTATAATTCAAATCCCAAAGATGTAGTATATAATTATTTGAGGTCCACTACTGTGTGAATAGTTCATCCAGTCATATTTGTGTATTCAGTTTGGTTGTTGTTGTAGGAATTGCAGGCTAATAATTTGAGATTTCATAATGCACTGAATCGTTTCTTAATCAGATTTGATAAAGTTGTGGTGAAACTTACACCCTAAAGGCAAGTAAATCTGTTTTAAAAGCATGCAGCCTCACATTTCCTAAATGATGACATCATTGTGTGTGTGTGTGTGTGTGTGTGTGTGTGTGTGTGTGTGTGTGTGTGTGTGTGTGTGTGTGTGTGTGTGTGT
>JBBPDC010000001.1:40050160-40066488 GCA_037974485.1 Hemigrammopetersius urotaenia
CCTCTTCCACGCACGCTAATGCTGCTCGTTTTGCTTTCTTCAACGTTTACTCTACTTTTTTCTCTTCGTATAACCGAGGAATCACTTTTTCAGCAAAAAGCTGATGGCTTGGTAAAGCGTATCTAGGCTCAACTGTTTTCAGCATGTACCGAAAACTTTTATTATCAACAACGGTGTTTTCAAAATATTCGACTTTAGCTGTACAAAGCTTGCATATAACGTTTTATCAAGTTCTTTCTTGCCATTGATGTTGTAGAATCCAAAATGTGCCTTTGGTTGAATTTTCTTTTCTATTGCATTTTCCATTGCTTGTCCATCAATTGCTTGCAGGTACACAAACCCACTTTCTTCTCGCTCAGACCAAGGATCACTTTCTGAACAGAAACCGGCATTGCACCATCTATAGGACTGGCAAACTCCTATCCACAAAAACAATTAAACTCACACAGTTACAGAATGGGAAATATCAATCGATTTTGTGTCCTATTTTAATAATTTTGAATAATTTCCTGTTGTGTTTGTATATACTCCGTCCACTCTCTCGCCACAAAATCCCTCTCTGGTCACTTATTGCACATGACATTCTTTTTAAGTTTCAGTGCCAACATTAGAAGATTCTCCAGGAGCCTTGCAATGACACTGAACATACTTTGACTGACTGAATAACTACTTCTTGGAAATTACTTTTGTTACTGTTATTAGTTGTTTCTGTGTATACATGGTTGTGACTTAATTCTTTTATTTACAGTGTTCAAGGTGAAGAACACTTTCCGAGAAACACTCGGACATGTGCAAAAAGAGGAGGGTGCAGGGACGACTTTTGGACTAGACCCTTATACATGCTGAATGGAACCAGCAAATGCTGACTGTGGAAAAAAGACATAGGTTTGCTTCGTACAGGGAAAGTCCATCAGTATGAATAATTCACCAGCCTGTCACAAGAGCTTGTTTGGAGATTTGAGACCAGCCTGAGCCTTGTGAAGCTGAGGAGCATTTAGCCTCCCACTGATGCAGAGCAGATCTCACCTGAGAGGGAGCACTATGTTAAGCAGAGTTTACACTGCTTCACACTAGCGAGCGCTCAAGCAGTCGAGAGCAGCCAGAGAGATGCAGAGGCTGTGGGATGATGAAAAATGCAGCAGTCCTGTTCAACTGGAAGGTCTCTTTCCATGTTGTAGCACATCTGAAGCATTGTTTCCAGACTGTACTCTGATAACATGTAGGGCAAGGTTTGCTCAACATGACTTTGGCTTTCTACCAAAGAGCAAAATTAACAGCTGTGGGCCTATTAAAGTCAGACACAAATCTGTTATAGTTTACTGAGAAAAAAATCAATTTTACAGTTTTTCCTCTTGCTCAAGATGTAGTCACTGAGCCAAGACAGGTTTAGCACCTGAACTTTCCTTCATTAGTTTTACACAGGAGCTACATGGTCCATGGCTTCCATGTAATGGGAGTTTATACCCCACTTAGCAGTTAGCATTGAGTCGACTGCATGCCTGAATTATCACACATTTGCAGAGTTGTTGGATACTTTTCATGATTCAGTGGTTTTTAATAGCTTTTTAAGATTTCAACTTCAGGAAAAACTAATATGCTTTACCAATGCACAACAACACACACAGCCTGGCTTTGCATGGTTTCCAGACATGTGTTTTCCAACCCTGGTCCTACAGGCACACTGCCCATAGTTCTTCCTGACATACCTACTTCAGCTCAGTAATGGTTTGTTAATGAGCATTGAAAACACTCAAACACTCAGGACATGCGCTTCCAGGACCAGTGTTGGAAAACACTGTGTCAGATTACTGGATTACTCTGAATATATAATATTTAAAAAAAACCTATTTTCTTGAATAATTTAATACTTATAAGACTATTCAATGCCTTAAATATATAAAATCTGTTTTAGGACTTTATAAGGCAGAAGAATCCCCACTTAGAGCATTATTTAATTTGTAACATGACTCTTTGTTCTTGAAATTTTGAAGTCAGACCCAAATTAGTGAATAGCATTGCTTAGAAGTAACTTCAGCCATGCGTGTTGGTGGCATATCCAAGGGAGCAGTGATGCAAGTTGCTCTGATGCATTTAGGCAGGGCCAAGGATCTTAATGGAGCCCCATCTCTAACCTCCTTAGTCTACCAAGACGTTTTTATTATTTGCATGTTCAAATTGTCATATCTTTTCCATGCATGAATGATTCTGGTTGGTGTGGCAGGCTTAGCGTGCTGCAGTGTTCGCTCCCCTCTGTGGGAATGGCAGGATTAGGCATGATTTATTCAAAGACGAGGGCTTTCCTTTGCTCGTGTAAAACTTGTGCATTCTTTTTTGGTGGAACCGAGCCATACATGACAGATATTGCCTGACTACACCGCTACACTGTTTTCCTGTAGCTGAAGGGGGAAAGGGAATAGGCTAATGTCTCACTGCTCTCAAGGGTCTTGTGGAGCCCAAGCTTAAAAGCATGGGTCCTCTCTCTCAGTCTCACATCCACATTCTAATGCTTTCCCTGCAATACTACTTTTCATTCTGCTCTCTTTCTCTCCCTCTCACCAGCGTTCCCTGTTTTCTGTTTCCATGAGGCCTGAATCATTTATAAAACACATCATTAAGGATGCAGTATTTTGAACTTTTGTTTGGAAAGGCCAGGAATAAACCTAGGAGGGGGGTTATGTCCAGAACGACATGGGCTCACATGTTTTCAGAAAGAGGCACATGCCATGTGTGAGCTTGAAATGAATTATGCATTTATAAAGCTCAAGTACTTAATTGGTGGCCCGGTGCTTTAGGGTGTTGCCCCTGCAAGCGGAAGTTTGGAGGTTTGAATCCCAGAACTGTTCATGGCACCACTGAGGTTCCTTTGAGTAAGGTACCATTCCCACACACTGCTCCCCGAGCATTGGCTCACTGGCTGCCCACTGCTTCACTCTGTTGATTGGGTTAAATGCAGAGAACAATCTGCTGTGGTGTGTTGTGTTCGCTGAAATTTTCACAAGTATGCCACTATCTGTTGGTTTAGTCTCTACAGTCAAGTTATTCTGTTAAACAACTTGCAAATAAATATTTAAAAACTCATATTGATCTACCACAGAGACAAACCTGTGCACACTGCGTATCAAAATCTGCCCGCTCTGTTATGATACAGCCCCCAAAAGTCTATAAATCTATTCCACAAGGTGAACATATGGAAGTAAAACGTCACATAAGCATATTTTATGCTTAGACAGTGTTGTCCTATCACTTTGCCCTACCAGATGAGAGAGAGGCCGTGCAAAAGAAGACCTTCACAAAATGGGTAAACTCCATTCTGGCCAGAGTCAGCTGTCGGATTTCAGACCTCTATCTAGATCTGAGGGATGGGAGGATGCTCATCAAACTGCTGGAGGTTCTGTCAGGGGAGAGGCTGGTGAGCATCTGCTGCTGCAATCAAACTGTAGTAAATAACCATAGATTAATGTGTTAATGCTTTCATATCAAGCAATATCAAGCAGAAGTCTCTTTTTCATTTTTACAGCCCAAGCCAACGAAGGGCCGAATGAGGATCCACTGTCTGGAGAATGTAGACAAGGCGCTGCAGTTCCTAAAGGAGCAAAGGGTGCACTTGGAGAACATGGGATCACATGATATTGTAGATGGCAATCATCGCCTGATCTTGGGCCTTATTTGGACCATCATCCTTCGCTTCCAGGTGAAATCATGTTCTTAAGTCAGAATTTAAATTGTAGGTTAATTGTTGCTACTTGTGCACAGGTAAATAAGTCTGCAATCGTTCACCAATGGTGATGAAGAACACTTTTATTTTTAACTTGTGTAATACTATCCTCAAGCTGCCCAGATGTCTGTTTCACCACTTACTGCAGTTTGTCCAAGCACTAAGCATCCTTATCTGATGTTACAGTAAAACCCACAACAACACGATTTTTGTTTTGTGTCGTTTGATGTTTGGCACGGCTTGTATTTATTTTTAATCACTCGATTTGACAGCCAGTGTATTTTTAGCTCGGCTAGTTCAAACAATATGGTCTGCTGCATAATTCAATCTCTCCGAACGGAGAAAGTGGTACAGAGGGAAGGAAGAATGTGACTATCCTTTCTTCTGCCTGCATCCCTTAGCTATGTACAAAATACAGTGAAAACGTGAGCATGTCTATATTTAGCTTCCACTACTTCTACATCACCCAAAGCTTAAGCCTCACAGTCGATACAATATTCGAATGAATATGAAGCCGTGTGGGAAAATAACTTTCTCAGTTAGTTGAATGTTTAGCCTTCAAGAGTGATTCTTCCATTAAATAACTGTGACTTTGAATGCCATCAAATGACCATTTGCAGAATGGTTCTATTCTCTGTTTGTTTAGCAGCGATTAGCATACAGTCTTATTGTGGATAATCTGCATTGGGGCTTGATGTTCATGTTATACGCTTTTTTTCTTCGACCACAGATACAAGACATTGTGGTGGAAACACAAGCCGACCAGACGGGAAAGCAGGAGACACGTTCAGCCAAAGACGCCCTGCTCCTTTGGTGCCAAATGAAGACAGCTGGGTAATTGTCATCCTTCTCTCCAGTATCACCAGGATAACAGATATTTAATCACTTTGTTAGTAATTGGTATTATTTTGTGATTTTAGGTACCCAAATGTAAACATCACAAACTTTACCACAAGCTGGAAGGATGGACTGGCTTTCAATGCCCTTATACACAAACACAGGTGCTGAGAAACTGTTCATTAAAACAGTGAAATACTGTTCATCATAGAGTACCTAACCTATATTTCTGTCATTTTTATACTACATTGCTCCATTAGGCCAGATCTGGTGGACTATGGTGGCCTGCAGAGGTCCAACCCCACCCACAATCTTCAGCAAGCTTTCAACATGGCTGAGAAAAAGCTTGGAGTAACCAAGCTCCTGGATCCTGAAGGCAAGTGAACCTCTCATGTCCTGAAGAAAACCCATGCAAGCCATAACTTTGTATTGGCTCCCTTTGCAAGAGTTACCTACTGTGTTTTGTCATTTGCAGACGTGTTTACGGAGAACCCAGATGAGAAGTCAATCATCACATATGTTGTTGCCTTCTACCACTACTTCTCCAAGATGAAAGCTCTGGCAGTTGAAGGCAAGCGAGTTGGGAAGGTAAAAAGACGGTTTTCATTTCATGTATGCGATTTAAAGAGGTGAAGCTTGTAGTAACAAGGCGAGTCGTTCACCAGGTGCTGGACCATGCCATCGAGACAGAGAAGATGATTGATAAATATGAGACACTTTCTTCTGACCTCTTAACGTGGATCGAACAGACCATCATTATCCTAAACAATCGCAAACTTGCCAACTCCCTCACTGGAGTCCAGCAACAACTGCAAGCCTTCAACTCTTATCGCACTGTGGAGAAGCCTCCGAAGTAAGAGCACTTAGTAGCCCTTTATTTATTTCTTTTTTGACCGTGGTAATAACCACTCATTTCTTCACATTAACTTTTAATTCAAAGATTTCAAGAGAAGGGAAACCTGGAGGTACTGCTCTTCAGTATCCAGAGCAGAATGAGGGCCAACAATCAGAGGGTTTACACCCCTAAAGAAGGTGCACTGGTGTCAGACATCAACAGGGTGAGGCACTGTTCCAGCCATAACAACCGTTTATAGACTTTTTTGACACACGCTTAAATAATGATATGGGACCATTAGTCATACCTGATCATCACTGTTTCTTGTTGAGTAAATTCAAGTGTGTGTTGCTTGACCCAGGCATGGGAGAGGCTGGAGCGGGCTGAGCATGAGAGAGAGCGCGTACTGAGAGATGAGCTCATCAGGCAGGAAAAGCTGGAGCAAATGGCACGCCGCTTCGACAGGAAGGCTGCCATGCGAGAGACCTGGCTGATAGAGAACCAGAGACTGGTTGCACAGGTAAGTCATGTGACACACAAATGTATACCTTTAAAGCCCACATGCTTTATTGATCTGTTGCATCCTGCAAATTTGTCACTGGGTAGGAGAGTCCACTTAAAAATGGATTATACCTTCTGTTACATTTTTCGGCCTTAATTTCAGTATACATAACCCTATGTATGAAAAAGTTACAATATTCAATACTCTTTAACCTTTTCGTCTGTAGGACAATTTTGGATATGACCTGCCAGCAGTAGAGGCAGCAAAAAAGAAGCATGATGCCATAGAGACAGACATAGCTGCGTATGAAGAACGTGTTCAGGCTCTGGTGGCCTTGTCTAAAGAGCTTGAAGCAGAAAAGTACCACGATGCCAAACGCATTGACGCAAGGAAAGACAACATTCTGAGACTGTGGGACTACCTCCAGGAGCTTTTGAGTGCTCGCAGGGGCCGGCTGGACAAAAACCTTACCTTGCAGAGGATCTTCCAGGAGATGCTTTACATCATTAATTGGATGGATGAGATGAAAGTACAAACTGGTTTAATGAAGTGATGTGAAATGATTTCATTATTATGTCAGATTTCTCTGGCAAAGGTTGTTTATTCCCATTAAAAAATGTTTTTTGTCTGTTACTTTTCATCAGGCTCGTCTTCTGTCTCCTGACTTTGGGAAGCACCTGATGGAGGTGGAGGACCTCCTGCAAAAGCATGCTTTGTTGGAAGCAGACATTGCAGTGCAGGCAGCTAGAGTGCGCTCCGCAAATGCAGCTGCTCTTAAGTTTGCAAATGGAGACAGTGAGTAGAACAGACCTTTTCAATATTTCCTTTTACTCTTATCTTGACAAAACTGTTGTTCTTGCACTTACAGTTAGTATAGCTCACCTAAACCTAGATTAGGGTTTGTGTGTCTGTACTGATGCTGAAGCATAATTATGCAATACTTACAAAAATTGCAAAAAAAATATGGAAAATTTAGTCATGACTTTGACTAATTAGTGCTCTCTTCCTCCTTGACCAGGCTACAAGCCTTGTGACCCACAAGTGATCCGAGATAGGGTACAACACTTGGACCTTTGTTATCAGGAGTTGTGTGCACTTGCTGCCCAGCGCAAAGAGCGCTTGGAGCAGTCTCGTCGTCTCTGGAATTTCCTCTGGGAAATTGCAGAACTGGAGAGCTGGATCCGGGAGAAGGAGCACATCTTCTCCTCTCTTGACTACGGCAAGGACCTGACCAGTGTTCTGGTGCTTCAGAGTAAACACAGTGCCTTTGAAGATGAGCTGAGGGCCCGTCATGATCACCTGAAGCATGTGATGGGTGATGGTGAGAGTATGGTGAAGGCCAAACATTTTGGTGCCCCTAAGGTCCAGCAGCGCATGGATGATGTACAGGGGCAATGGCAGCAGCTGGAAGAGCTAGCTGCTTTCCGCAAACAGAACCTCCAAGACATGCAGCGATTCTTTCAGTTCCAGGGCGATGCTGATGATCTTAAGGCCTGGCTGTTAGATGCTATGAGGCAGATGAGCAGCGATGACACTGGGCACGATGAGTACACCACACAAAGACTGCTCAAGAGGCATCGTGCTTTGAGAGATGAGGCAGCTAAGAATGGGGCCACCATTGATGCTCTGAGCAAACAGGCCAATTCACTTCCAGAAGAGCTGAAGAACACACCAGACATTCAAAGACGGCTGAAGGACATCAAAGATCTGTACATGGAGCTGCTTTCTCTCTCAGATCTACGGCAGAAGAAGCTGGATGATGCTATGGCATTGTACACCATTTTCAGTGAGACAGATGCCTGTGAGCTTTGGATGGGCCAGAAAGAGACATGGCTGGTGGGGCTGGAGACACCAGAGAAGTTAGAAGATCTAGAGGTGGTTCAGAATAGGTACATAGTTCTACATGTTTACACGTTAAAGCCCAACCTTGGACTGGAATGTGAAAAGTATGCCCTGCTGTAAAAAATTTAGCACTACTTATTTTAGGAATACAGGTCACGGTTGGCAGCCATGCCATTCCAAATTCTTGTAAGCATATAGGAGTAATTACAAGAGTGACAGGGTGGGAAAAATGTTAAACATGTTGCTTAAAGATACACATTTCTCATTTTTCCTGTGTTTTTAGGTTAAGTATTCTTGCTCAAGAAATGGGCAACATGCAGACAAGGGTAGACAATGTGAACAAAGCAGCCAAGCAATTAGAGGACAGCAGACATCCACGAACAAAGGAGGTGAAGGATTGCCAGACTCGTCTCAATAAGAGGTAAGAGCGGTTCTCTAAGAATTAACTTTACTTCCTAGGTGCACCACTAATGTTAATATATCATTTGTTCCTCTAACAGATGGGAGGCATTTAAGGCAATGGTGGAAGACAAAAAGCACAAGGCTGATTCAGCACTTAGTCTGCACAACTATGGGCTGGAATGTGATGAGACTGGGACATGGATCAGGGACAAGACACGAGTCATTGAATCCACACAGGACCTTGGAAATGATCTGGCTGCAGTTATGACCATCCAAAGAAAGCTCTTTGGAATAAAGAGAGACCTGGCTGCTATTCAGGAGAAGTTGGACTTCCTGCGTGGTGAGGCAGAACAGCTTGCGAAAGATCATCCAGAGCATGCCGCTGACATTCAGGCCCGACAATCTGAGCTGGACGCAGCTTGGGACACTTTGAAGGGGACACTACAGGCCCGAGAGGACTCCCTGGGTGAAGTCAGCAAGCTCCAAAACTTCTTGCAGGATATGGATGACTTCCAGGCCTGGCTGTTCAAGACCCAGAAGGCCATTGCCTCTGAGGAGATGCCTACAAGTCTACCAGAAGCAGAGGAGCTCCTGAGCCTCCATGATGCAGTAAAAGGAGACATGGATAGCCATGAAGAGGACTACCACCGTGTACGAGACACAGGAGCAGCTGTAACTCAAGGCCAAGAAGACGATCCTCAGTACCAGCAGCTGGACCAGACGGTAAAGGGAATGGACAAGGGTTGGGATGAGTTGCACAAAATATGGGACAGCCGTAAAAACTTTCTGGACCAGGGTCTAGGCTTCCAGCAGTTCTTGAGAGATGCAAAGCAAGCTGAAACCATTCTAAACAACCAGGTAAGGACGAAAATCCAGTCTTCTCCTTCATACCCCAAATTTATGATAGAATGAGTGAACAACACAAACTTGAAATCATATCTACACTGCCATTTTTTCATTAGGAGTACACTCTAGCCCACTTGGACCAGCCTGACACCTTGGATGGGGCAGAGAATGCCCTGAAAAAGCATGAGGATTTTGTCACCACAATGGATGCTAATGAGGAAAAGATTGAGTCTACAATAGAAGGAGGTCAGAGGCTAGTGAATAGTGGAAACCTTTACTCACCAAAGGTGAAGGACAAAGTGGACTCCATCCAAAACAGGTCAGAGCATTTTAATAATTGTTCTGCTAAATAACTATGCATAGCTGCATGTTTTAAATTCAATGACAGATACTCGTTTCATTCTAGGACTGTGTTTCCCAAGCCTCTTATGACTCTAATCTGTTTAATCTGACTTGTTTTACATGGTTAAACATTATGCTTGTTAAAGCAATAGCATTAATCTACTGGAATATGCATTATACTAAGACTGTTTAATGATTGGCCGATTAAAAATGATTCAGATTTGAAACCACTGATTTAGACATTATTTTAACATTATTTGTTCTCTAAATGGGGAGAATTGCAAACAACATCCATCCATCCAGTCCCAGTACTAAAATATTCCTGTATGCTTGCCCTAGCACTTGTTTTAGCTCGCTGGTATCAAATTACAATGCCACATTTATAAACTCAGTTGAGGGATTTGAAATTTGAGAATCATTGCCATAAAACAGTGCTGCTTTGGAAATGTCCAAATGTTTTTCCTCACATTTTAGTGATATGACTTAAAGCATTCTGGTTCTGTTGACTGTTGCTCGGTCAGCACTGACACAAAAGCATTAGGCAGTGAAGAGAAAGCCTATATTTTCTCCATAAGTGGAAGGCGTCTGCTGTAGTGAGAGTTGGGCGCCTGCTCGAATGGATATTGATCTCATAGTAAGAGTGCACCTCAGTGAGAGGAGAGCATTGCTCTGTAAACAGTGAAGCCTCTTCACTGTGACTGTAGAACAGTGCAGTAAGGCCATGCCTACATATATTTACATAAGGAGATAAAAACTCTGTATTTTTACAGTTTATTTGCTCTTCAAAATGAACAAACTTGTGTATGTGTTTGTTTTTTCAGATATAAGAAGAACCGAGATAAAGCAAAGGAAGTCTCTGGAAAACTCAAAGACAACAGGGACCTGCAGCACTTTCTTCAGAATACCCAGGATGTAAGTCAGCATTCTTTTGTTCAAAGTGAATACAGCTTATATAAAAACAGTTTCAGCCACACCTCGATAAATACACTGTACATTTTAACATGCATATAATTCTATCTATACTTCATACTTTTCCTCAGCTTACACTGTGGATAAATGAGAAGATGCTGACTGCTCAGGATACCTCATATGACGAGGCTCGCAACCTCCACAGCAAATGGCAGAAACACCAAGCCTTCATGGCTGAACTGGCATCCAACAAGGACTGGCTCAAAAAAATTGATCAGGTACATGACTGACCTCAGTGTTCCACTCTCCTCGTGGAACACAAATGTTGTAAATCTTCCTTCTATGCTGAGAAGAATGAGAATGTAACTTCAGAATGTGGCCTTAAACTCTTGCTTACGTATTTAGGAGGGTGAAGACTTGATGGTGTCTAAGCCGGAATTTGAACCGATTGTGAAGGAACGTCTGGCTAAACTTCATGAGCTGTGGGATAAGCTGGAACAGACCACTCAAGAGAAGGCCCGACTCCTGTTTGATGCCAACCGCTCTGAGCTGTTTGATCAGAGCTTGGCTGACTTGAAGAAGTGGCTGGCCAGTCTGCAGCAGCAGCTCCAGGGTGATGTGGATGAGGAGGTTAAAGATCTCACTGGTGCCAATATCCTGCTTAAGAAGCATCAGGTACACGTTCATTCTATTCTTTGAATATCTTCATCATTCCTATTTATGTTTGGAGAAGACACTTTCCAAGGTGACTAACAAATATGAACAAATATAGTGTTAGGAGTTATTGGTACAGCTCTGAATGAAGAATCAAACTTTTAGTCTTCAGGTGTAGTGTGGTGTGTTCATATCTGACCACTTTACTTTGTTTTACTTACTTTCCTTAAATGAACTTCTGTGTCTGATTGGCTACCCAGCATCAAGCCTGTATAACAAAATCAGCAAAGGTTACAAAAGTTGAAGACCTTTGCACTATGCTAATAATTTAAACATACATCCTTTACCATTTTTGAGTTTCACCATTTATTTAGTTCTCTCTCCTCACACTTTTTCATGTGACCTGTGATCCTGCAGATGACTGAGAATCAGGTGAGAGATCGTGCGCGGGAGCTTGAGGAGCTGCAGGAGGCCGTGCAGCAGCATGACCCTCTAAGAGAAGACCAGCCTGAGCTGGAGGCCGAGCAGCAGGCCCTGCAGAGTGATTTTCAGCAGCTCCTCACACCTCTGGCTCAACGCAAAGGCAAACTGGAGGCAGTCAAAGCTGTGTACCAGTTCTACAGAGACCTGGCAGATGAAATTGTGAGTTTGAATTCACTAGCACTAAATCACATGCTTAACTGAATGGGGCTTTTGCTTGACCATTTTTCTTTTGTTTATCACTACTTTATATGCAATATCGTTTTCTAAATGGGTGCTAACTCATGTGCAATAGTCTTCATGTGCAATATTCCTACTTAGGTCAATATTACTTTTATATTACTCAATATTTCTACTGAAGTGCAATAATTTACTCCAAACTACCATTTGTGTCTGTAGTTTTTCACTAAACAATGTTACTTATATATAGTGTTTATACCAAACATCTCTGTATATTGTATAGGGTATTCATACTGAACTATTCTTCTCTACAGATTTTTTATTTAGATTTCATTCAGACTTTATATTATATTGTTATTGTCTCTGTGTGTCTTTGCAGTCATTACATAAGCAATTTCCTCCAGAATCAATCAAGTTTTCTGATTCTGATTCTGATGTTTTAGCTCTGGGTTGAAGAGAGACTACCCATTGCCATGTCACAGGAACATGGAAACAATCTTCAAACCGTTCAGCTTCTCCTGAAGAAAAATCAGGTGAACTTCCTCTTTCAGTTCCAACATGCAGCTTCAGTTCTTTTGTGGTTTCGAACCACATCATACTGGTTTTAAAGAGTGTCATGTTTGATCTTGTCTACATTAACCGTCTTTGACCCAGCACAGACTCTCCAGAAGGAGATTGAAGGGCACCAGCCACGTGTTGATGAGGTGCTTGAACGTGGTCGGCGCATGATGGCCGCGGCAGAAGGAAGTCCAAAAGCAGAGCGCATGTCTGAGGAAATAAAGAAGCTGGAGGAGGTGTGGGCACGGCTGCAGGACGAGATGGCAAAGCGACGCGCTCGGCTTAACAGCTCCAACGAAGCCCAACAGTACTACAATGATGCAGATGAAGCTGAAGCCTGGGTTGGCGAACAGGAACTCTACATGATTCCAGATGAGAAAGCAAAGGTGTGCCCATAAAGGAACATTTTGCTTTATTATTTAACAATGTTCAATTGAAAATACACTCCCATTCAGAATAATATAGCAATCAGTGTGCTTCATAAATTTCAAATAAGAATACATTTCAATAAATTTCAAATAAGCTATAGAATTATTTTAAAAACTGCAAATCTGTGAATGAGATTACAACAAAATAAAAAGGGGTGTTCAAAGTACACAAACACTAAAAGCAGAAATATTCCTGGTGAAATATTACACAAAAGCACTTTTAAAAGCTTACAAAACTTAAAAGTACTATGAGTTAGTGGCCCCATAGACCGCTTTCATCATCAAATGTAATTATCAAAATAATGTAATCATTTCTTTTGATACATTTAAAAACACTTTACTTCTACAGACAAAATACGACCTTTAGCCATTTTACCAAAAGTGTATCGAGTTTTGCCCACGTCATGCAGTGATAAAATCTTAAGGTCAAAACTTGATCCGCTTTGCTCCACAGGATGAGCAGAGTGCTTTGCTCATGTTGAAGCGGCACTTGATTCTGAAGCAGGCTGTGGATGACTATGCAGACTCCGTCCAGAAGCTTGCTGACCGCGCTCAGAAGATGTTGGCTGAAGAGCATCCAGAAGGGTATGCCTGTCTTAAATCACTTTCAACTGTCATATATTTCCTCCCAAATGGAGTCTCACAGTGTTTTTCCTTTGTTTCATGTTTTTGTCTGCAGGGAGTCCATCATCAGGAGACAGGGTCAGGTGGACAAGCAGTACGCAGGGCTGAAGGAACTGGCAGAGGATCGCAGCAAGAAACTTCACCACACTTACCATCACTTCCTGCTAAGCCGGGAGGTGGAGGATCTGGAGCAGTGGATTGCTGAGCGTGATGTGGTGGCCTCATCACAGGAGATGGGCCAGGACCTCGACCATGTCACGGTACTGAAGAACACACACAAGGGCCGAAAACATAATAAATAACGATGACAAGGTTAATATAATTAGTGTGATTGTATCATAGAGAGAGGGGACAGTTAAGTCATCTTTAAAATGTGTGTTTGAGTGTCTGTGATGTAGTGGGCATAAAGTATGGAAAAGAAAAAAAGCGGAAAATCACAAACACGGAGCAAAACACACATCAGAGTCATAAACAGACACTAAAGCTCAGTTCACTGTTTGTTGTAGTTTAATAAAAATAATCAGCCTGAGAATGCAGCTCCGCGTTCAGCCGTCCTTACCCATAAATGGCTTGGTAAAAAGCAGCAAGTTTACAACCTCCAATGGTACAGCAGTAAAGTACCACGCTGAATTAGAAGAGTCGTATCGATGGTGTGAGCAGTTTCCTTTGCTTTAACATATTGCTTTGCCCATAAAATTTTACTTGGTTTCATAGTAACCATGCAATCACACATTGCGCTTTCTTGTGGACAAGCATCTAGTTCTAACTGACCAAGCACAGATCTGGTATTGTAATTGGCTCACAGGCTAAAATGTCTGTGTCATGCAGCTTAAAACTGCAAGAAGGCAAACTGTTGAGTACATATATGAAAACATTTGGAAATACTCCTTTTAACTATATAAATTCGGTGTATTATATATGATGCCAGTGCTGTTCAACTTCAAAAAATGTAAGAATAGCAAGTAGAACAAAATCAACAAAAAATAAAAACGATCATAAAATGAATATCTGGAATGCCAGCTATTTGAAACTTAGGTAACAGATTTTAAGGCTGATAACTTGTAAAGAATTTATTTTTACCCATACGGAAATGAAATATATTGCAGTATATTGGAATTTATGTGGTCGAAGTAAAAAATGTATTTAAAAATATATTTTAAGCAATATATTCACATACCATATATTCCTCAAATATATGTGGAATATATCACTGTAAATACATTGATTCATCAGCATATTATAAAATATATATTTAAATATAATTACACATATATAGACAAATATTCTATAGGCCATATATTGCCCATATATTGTCACGGCGTGTGTGTGGGGAGGGAAGGGGAAGGACGCCGAACTGGATGACACAGAAACAAGGTTTAATAAGCAAAACAGGGGAACCCCGACTCAGGGGACAACTTAAGCAAAAAACACATTAACAGAAAACACAACAGCAGGACTCGCGCTGGCGGGGAAAAAACACAAAGCCAAAAAACACCAGGCCGTCTACGCGGATCAGGGACAAACCAGGAGAACAGAAAACCAGCCACTTCATGGCGAACATGGCGAAATCAGGGTAGACCAGCGCGAGCCTGTAACACAGAGAGGGGAGAACCACAAACATTAAAGCACACAACCATACAACAAAGGAAACATGCACAATTGAAGCCAATACTGGCGTGCAGATCCGGAGTCGGACTAGCCTACATATAGTGCGCGGGAGGGGAAACAGGTGCAACGCAAATCAGGACGGGGCGTGATACAAACGGTGCTGGGAGACTCTGCAAGGAACAAGTGAGGAAGGGGAGGACAGACACAGGGAAACTAATATTCAGGGGAAGGGGAGCGGAGCCGACGGGGAGCGGGGGTGCGACCGTGACACTGGTTCCTCTCTTTGAGTCGGGCTGCAGTGAATTGGGCGGTGCTGGGTCGGGCTGCGCTGAGTTAAACTGGCATTGAAAATGGAACTCAAACGCAGGAATTCGAGGCGGAGATGGAAGACACGCTGGAGTATCAAGAATACATTATTGTGCGAGCAGACATTATAACTGTATGATTTCCATATATTATTAAAAATATATAATTATAGCCACACTACAATGTTAAATACAGAGTTATAAAAACACTAAATCTAAATGTATATTAAATATATATTTAAATGTTAAATCTTAATTCTAAATGTTGAATATATATCTAAATGTTAAATCTAAATGTTGCACGCTAAATGTGCAATATGCAACTCTAAATGTGGGATGTTTGACTGTAAATGTTGAGCTGTAAATGTTTAGAAAATATGCTAATTGGCCACGCCCCATGATTACAATTGGCTGTTTCTTAGAAGGGGGCTGGATTACCTACTGTGATCTGCCCTCACCAACATGGAGGATTTGCCTTAAATGATCTTAAATCTAAATGTTAAATATGAAAAGTATATTTCACACTCTAAATGTGAAACTTCACAGTTAGATAGGGCCCCTTTACAACGACCTCTGATTTTCCATAATAGCCCCCGGAGATCCAGAGTTATTAGCCCAAAACCTTTCACCTCGGACAAAAGCAATGGGACACTGGGGCTAGGTGAACGATTTCTGACTATAACTCCGGATCGCCAGAGGCTGTTATGGCAAATGAGAGGTCATTGGAAAGACTGGTGGATATAAATAAATAATTCCATGAAATGAACATGGTTTATGAGTTATGACTCACAGCACCCGAGTCCGAGTCAAGTCTCAAGTTGTTGAGGGCAAGTCTAAAGTCAAGTCACAAGTCTTTGTTTGTGAGACTTGACTTGAGTCAGAGTTTCACATGTCAAAATTATTAAACCTAACTCCTGGCAGTCTAGAGACTTTAATAATACATTTTATTTATAGAGCGCTTTTCAAGATACGCAAAGTCGCTTTACATAAAATTGAAAAGTTTAAAAATTTACAATTTGCATTGAGAACACATACATACAATCACAAAGTGTTTAAAATTTCATTGGTAGAGCCGAATGAAAATTAAAATTAAAAAAACAAAAAAGGACCAGTTAAGCACACAGCAGTTAAAGGTCATAAGCAGATTTGAAGAGATGGGTTTTTAGGAGAGACTTGAAAGTTGACAGGTCTGTACAGTGTCTGATGGGTTGTGGTAGGGAGTTCCAGAGGGAAGGGGCAGCTGCAGCGAAGGCTCGGTCAC
>JBBPDC010000001.1:40072308-40086473 GCA_037974485.1 Hemigrammopetersius urotaenia
TCTCTGTGGCACTGGGTGAAGAGTTTTGGAAAAACACCATTTATTGCAGTTCAGTCAGTCTTTCGCAATATGTATATATTTTCGCGATATGTATATTGCGCATGTCGATATCGCGATGACGGTTATCGAATTTGCAATATATTGTGCAGCCCTAGTGGATACTAAAGAACATGACCACTTTAAAACGTAAGGACAAAACACTCTAGGTCATTAAAACTTCAGCTAGTTACCACATCGATCAGGATGCATTACATGTATTACATGTGATTATTTAACAGTCTCTTCCCTATTTTATTGTATAACATGAAAAAATAAGAACATTTTGGCTATATGTAATAGGGCCCTAAAAAATAAATAATACGTTAATTATTATTTGCCTCTCACCTAACTAAAGAGAGAGAGAGATTAGGCCTGAATATCAGGCATTTATCTTTGTAATATTTTTTAAATATGGTATGAATATGGCAGGTGTGAATATTTTTTTTATAAATATTATAGAACCACTTTTCAAAAAATAAAAACTAACTTAACGAATATAAACTCGGTAAATAATTTTCATTCTCTCTTTGATCTATGTTGTTGCTTTAGTCTGGAATGGCAGCAGTGGAGCCCAGCTCAGGTCATGGTGATGGCACTGCAGGGGATTCAACAGTACCCATCGTTTCTGAAATTCAGGAAAGTGGCTCCATGGAACTGGCCCCAACCATGTCCATCCAGGTCACCAAGGAGGCAGAGCGGGCTGCCACTCTCCCTGTGGAGCCTCTATGGCCTCAGACGACCCTGCTGGAGGGCACACTAGCCCGCAAACACGAGATGGAGGGACCTAACAAAAAAGCAGGCAATAGGTGATTGATGTTAGCCTTAAATAATGTTTTGAATGTCGCTTGTCCCACTAACTCTTTCCCGCCTGTCTAGTTAACAATTCCAATAGCAACATTTTTTTACAAATATTACAAAAGATAAGGATACCATGACTAAAGGCCTCTCAATTTTGTAATTATCCCTCAGCTTAGTGAAGATTTTGTTAACTGTTCTTTTGTCTCAGGTCCTGGAACAACATCTACTGTGTGTTAAAACCTGGGCAGCTCTCAGCCTATAAGGATGCCAAGAGCTATGGGCACGGTGTCACATTCCATGGCGAAGACCCGTTGTCACTAAGCAACGTTACTTGCGAGATCCTGACCAATTACAAGAAGAAGAAACAGGTGTTTAAACTAAGGTAAGGATCCTGGAATTTATTGTTTTTGTTGAAGAGAGAAGTGGTTCAATGTTCTCTGGAATGGTGAAACCCAGTTTATCATTTACTAACATCACTGATGCTCCTTTCTTTTTATTGGTGCTCCTCAGAGCTACTCCAGATGCATTGATCTAATCATCCTAGTCATTCTACAGCCGAGAGTTCATTTCATTTCACGCTTTTATCCAAAGCAATTTACAATGTGAGGGAACACTCAAGTTTCAGGATAGTGTGAGAACCAAATAGTTCTATGTGCTAAAATCTTTATGTAGGAATAGTGCAAGAAGATACATAGTGCACCAGGCAGCTCAGTCCACCAGCAGGGAACCACAAAGGATAGATAGATAGACAGACAGACACATAGATAGACAGATAGATAGATACATAGATCGATCGATCATCCCATGGGGAAATTAACAAATGAGAAGAGCCTGGACTGGGTTTACCTTGTGTGTAGGGGTGGCAGAGCCAGGTGATGTTCGTCAGTGGAATGGAGGGAATGCGAGTAGAAACATAAGCCTGAATGATAGTATTATGGTATCTGGATGCAGACCCAGATGTCACTAGTTATGTGAAGCTGAGTGAAATGAAACTGTGAAACACAGGAGACCACAAGAGTTTTCTCTCCTCTAGCTCCTAAAGGCCTTGCTAATGAACTGGCAAGTTTAAGCAAGTGTGTCTCTGGTAGAATGGTAAACCCTGCAGAACTGTGGTCATCCTGAGCTCTACTCTGATACTTTGGTCTTCTTTGTTTGTCTCAGACTTGGAGATGGCAGCGAGTACTTGTTCCAGTGTAAAGATGAGGTCAGTTTTTCTTCATAATATAACATAATATTACTACACATCTTTCATTAGCTTGAACAGAATCCCAGTCCAATTTTCAAATGATTCAGTCGTGTCCTTTACCCCTGTTGTTCAAAAGGACGAGCTTCAGACGTGGACTCGGGCCATAGAGAGAGCAGCACAGCCTGATCCAGAGGAGGCAGTGGCAGGGCCCTCGGAGCCTCGAGCCCATAGCCTACCCCCACCATCCACATCTACCATCCCGGAAGCACCTTCCGCCAAGAAGGACAAGGAGAAGAGGTTCAGTTTATTTGCCAAGAAGAAGTGAGGAGAGCCCCATTAGTCCAGGACCTCAGAGAGACAGAGAGAAAAAAACCGTATAGGACACAGTGGGCAGGTGGAGAAATGAAGGCGTAAATATAGCCATAGTAGGGTTTTTTTTTTTTACATTATATTAATTTGTATGATTGAAAATTACACTCTTGCCTGTATGTAAGCCAGTGAATTGTTGCAAAGGTCCACTTGTTTTCTTTGCTTTATTTTTTACTTTGTTTTCCCTAAAAATATAGCAGATTCACATTGTATCCAAATAAAAGCACCAGAATGCCATTTTCACACTCAACCAAAGATTGTACATTTTTCTCCCGTTTGTTTTAACGACCTGATCTTATTCCTGGCATGCTTTATTAATATCATGTCGTATATTTTAATCACATAATAAGCATTTTTGTCAATTTGCCTTACTCTTTTAAATAATGGTTGCAAAAATGTGATACTGTGTTTCTTGTGTTGGAACTTGTAGAATTAACATAGAATTGGACATTAAAGAGTTTGCTGTAAATGCTGTTCAGTCATATAGAGTTTTAGTCATGAGGTTTGGTTTATACACTACTGTATAAAATAGCATGAATGCAGTACAGACAGTGGTCAGCATTTCTGGCAAAGTATAGTGACGACTTTTTTCCTATTATGGTAATAATAGTGGAATCAGGATGGAAGTGGTGTAATAGACTGAAATGGTAGTAATGCAGAGAAAACTACACATATTCCAAAACCTCCAGTAAGCCTAAACATATGTTTTCGGGATGCATGAATGGATCTGTTTATTTAACATGGTGCTATGTGATTACATGCAATGTTAGACCCTATAATACCTCTCAGGCTCTTTGGTCTGTTGACCTCTAATGCAGTTTGGCCGGCATTCTCCTGAATTTAGAGCTGTTAGTACAGCTAGCAAAAGCATGTGTTGCATCTTTCGTTTTTCACCACAGGCACATTATCCCAAACCAGTAACTCAGAATGTACATGGAAGGAATGTGTAAAGCCAGTGTGAATGTAAAATGAGAGAAAAAGCGATGACCAGGTAGAGAAGAGGAACACAGAGCGTATCTCTAGTCAAATCCACAACAAGAACTTTGAATAGGTTAAAACTCCCAGACAATATATCATACATACTTGTACGTCACTTATATATTTAGTGTGTAACATTTGTGAAAAATATTTATTGTACAATATTATGTATCATTAATACATGATCAAATCTGAACTGGCTGATATGCAGCTTACCCATGTTTCAGTCAGTGCCCCTGCCTCACACACCCTCCATAGCACATCTACCAAATGCAGCCAGCCTCGTCCTATCAGTACTTTTCTAAGGTTTCTTTTTAACATACTCATCTTTTTGGCAAGGGGGGCAGATTTCTTAAGGGGCCTGGTTTTTAAACTGTCTGGAAACACTGTGACATTAGGAATTGTATTGTGTGATCCATGTCTGTGGCACTCACTGCAGAGCTGACCTACCTTTTCCACTTTCTCTTCTCTCCTTTCAAATTTGCATACTTACTGAAGGCCAACTATGAAGTGGGGAAAATAAATAAACTCTTTGTTTGCAGTTGAGTTTGTAATTTGTTTGGTGTTATGAGTCCCTTAAAAACCAGTCAATCATGTGTACAGATATGGTGCATATGATACCATTTTCCAAGCTGCTACTCAATAATTAAGGAGTAATTTGATTAGGTGGTGAGAAATGTACTTTATAACATATGCTGTTATCTCAAAAAGAACACATTTTATTACATTAGTGACTAATGCAAGAAATTAAGAGTATATATTTATGAACAAAAGTTGGGATGCCTGACCATTTCATTACAGCACCAGGGACTTCAGTGACATTGCATTCAAACCCATAGAGTTCGTCACTTGTCTGCAGCTATAACAGCTTCCACTCATCTTGGAAGGCTTTCCACAAGATTGTGGAGTTTCTATGAGAATTTGTGTCCATTCATTCTGTAGAGAATTTACGTGGCCAGACACTGATGATGGATGAGAAGGCCTGGCTCACAGTGTCTGTTCCAGTTCATCTCAAAGGTGTTGGGGTTGAGGTCAGGGATCTGTGTGGTCCAGTCAAGTTTTTCATCACCAAACTCATCCAGCTGTATTTTATGGACCTTGGTTTGTGCACATAGACAATGTCAAGCAGGAATAGAAAAAGGGTCTTCTCCACAATCGTGGTGTTGTCCAAAATATTTTGGTATGCTGAAGATTGCTCTTCGCTGAAAGCAAGGGGCTTAGCCCAAACCCTAAAAAACAAGTGCGTCCTAATACTTTTGTTCGTGTAGTGTATTTTTTGTCTCAACGAACTCTTGAGAGAGACCTTAGATTAAACAGCAGAGGGTGCTATTAAGCTAAACCGTAGTGGATCATTGGTCCTCAATACAATGTGATCTGTTGGTTACGTCATTAAGAACGCCCCCATTACTTACACGAATCACTGATTGGTTGTTTTTCACGCCGGCCCGTGCAGCCGCGTCTCTGATTGGCTGCCCGATGTGTCATTGTGCTTCACTATTCATTCCGAGCACAGGTTGAACGCTCTGCAACAAAGTAACACGAACCAAGCGAAGCGTGTGGAGTGGAGAGGAGTGTGGGCTGGAGATGAACTTTAATCATTCTCGGCCATAACTTTTTTTCCGTATAACTTTTTTTAAATTAGATCCTCTCATTAGACTGAAATATGTAACTCTTTTTAAAAACTCGTATCTAGTTTTCTCTGGTTGATTTAGTTCGGGACCCCCAGTGTCTGATCGTGTTTCAGATCGGAAATGCTGCTCTAAAAGTTTATGGGTGAACATCTCGCAGCTCCAGGCTGAAGTGGATGGAAAGTACCGTGCTTTTTGCTTTTCTGAAAACTACCTTGCACTTCTTTTGGAGAAAGCATCCGTCTGCAGGATTATAATGTCCCGTGTTTCAGTCTTTGGTCTGATTCCTGGTGAGCAACACCGCATTGTTCTGCTTGCGGTGTGGAGACAGTAGAGTCTGGGAATGAGTGCACATCATTTGTGTACTGCGAGCTGAAGTGTTGAAGTCCTTCTGGAGTTTCTTGCCCTATCTCATAATGGATATTACAGTGTCTGAACTGATGTCTGACTTCATGGAGTCCCCTCTGGTGGTCTGGGTAAGTCAAAATGGATAAAAAGATAACCTGGCACCTGCTGTTCTCTTCCTTTTTTCCCTGCTCTGCTTTGAAGACCTAAATTCTGGTTTAGCCAAAAAGTTCTGAGCAGCTTTAGTATGCCGAGTAGGCTGCAAAGATCAGCAAACCTAGTTCATTCCACTGGACTTTTCTCGTTCTAGTATTAGAGCTCAGGCCTTACTGGGCACTATACAAGAAGCAGTTCAGTCAGTAGATCAGAAATCAAGTGTATTATTAGGAAGATGATCAATAAGATCTGAGAAGATCAGAAGCTGAAACATTGTTGTGAGGATTTGATTGCATTCACAACAGCCACTCCAGTGCATCCCAGTGGTAGATGATGGCGATTCAATTTAACTGCTCCACAATCCAGTGCTTGGGGCAGTCTATTTATTATCATATGCATCTCTACCATTGGGCATCGGCTTGTATACGACTTTTCCAATGTGTATTTTTCTATCACCAGTGCTTTTCTATTCATTATACAGTTATGCACCTGTGTTCATTCCTTCAAACATAATCTTTAAATTAAATACTTTAATATGACTTGTTAACTAGTGCCCAGCAGCATAGTCATACATGCATGAGATTTATTAATGCAGACTGTATATGCTTGCATGTGTTGTGGGAATGTGGCTGCCCTCTCTGATATAATTGAGTGAAACCTGCGGAACTTCCCATGACCCCTTCACCCTGGTCCTGCGTCCTGTTTGGCTGACCACCCTACAGCTTTCTCCCTGTGTCCTCCGGCCTTTGTTCTTCTATGTAATAATTTACCTTCACAGAGAGCGACACAGTGCTGTCACATGAAAGGTCTGAGCCGAAACTAGAAGTTGGTGGTCTCTTAATGTGTACCAGGCCTTTACCCATTATTTCATAATCGTCTGTTTGCGATTACTTGAATGAATTATTATTTAATTTATTTATCTACTCTTAGCTGTCACAATCAGGTTGCAAATGCTTGTCATTTAAAGCAGGTAGTGCAGCAGGGAATCCTCGAGTTACGCCACAGATCTGTTGCTTCGAGAGTGGTGTAAGCCTATCTATCCTAACACAGTTGTGAAACCATAAAAACACAGCTAAGCCTCAGGAAAAGGAAAACTCCCTCACTCATCCTCCGTGTGGCTGCGTATTCTTCCACTGCACTGGTTCACCCACGTAGTCCTTAAGTACGAGGCTCGGTGTAAGCCGAGTGGTAGTAAACGCTGTAAACTTGAAATGTCTTAATGTTGAGACTGTTGCAACTCGAGGACCCTCTGTACAAGAGACAAGTTGCCGAACAGTCAGAGTTCTCCTGTAGCACCCTTTAGAGGGTAGTGGTTTTGCCACTTTATATACAATTTAATTTGTTAGTCATAATAATTCATTTCCCAACTGATCATTAGTTCCATCGCTCCAATGTACTCGATTTTTGAATGGGTAACTGTAGAGGGTAAAATCTTAATTATATGGTGCATAGTGTTGGAACCTACATGTATTATAATTGGTGATGTAATGTATTATCGCAAAGATTTTACCCTGTAACTAAGTTGCTCCTCTTCTTACAGGTGAAGACCTTTGGGCCGTTGGCCTCTAACTCGGATGACAAGCTCTCCATGTTCATGGAGCTGGTGGATGGGGTTTTTCTGCATAAGATCATGACCCACATGTGAGTGGTCCAAACAGCAGTAGTGTATGCTTGGTTTAATCTTGCAGCTGTTGTGTGGCTTGTCTTGCTGAAACCACATCCCCTCCTGCTTCATATCACCCTGCAGAGACACCATCCGTGCCTCTACGCTTCATCAGTCTGTCAGTCTTTTCTTTTTTTTTGTATTGGCCCTTAATCTGAGTGTCTAACTTTGTTAGCTGCATGACTGTAAGGCATAACATCTGGGTCTTCTAGAAAATGTGCCTCAGAGCCTCAGTGAAGACAGATGCAAGATGCAAGATGCTAAAAGTGTCTGCCTGGCTCTTTCACTTGGCGCCACATTTCGAACTGAAAGTGACTCTTCGGAAGTTTCCGCTTGCTCTGCTGTAGCCTCAGAAGTAGCTTGTGAGTAAAAAGAGGGACACAGGTGGCTTTCATTGTCTGTGCCTTGCACGCCATTGGACAAGGCATTATTGAAGTGCATTTATGCGACAAACGTGTGATGGAGCTGCTCTGAAAGCTGCTTTTAAGCAGGTCATAGTAGGTAGTGTGATTTCCTGTTATTGCATACTTGTTGACTGTATTTTTCTAACATAAAAAAGCACTTTGATCTCATATCAATCATGCCTACTTCTGGTATTCTGGTAAAGATTTCTGTACTCATACACTATAATGATGCGGTTTCTTATTAAGGGCCGTTAATTGTCCCCTAAATGCCCACATTACAATGGTTGTGGGTGTATGTAGCCAAAACAGTCCTAATTCTAACTTAGAATTAAACAGGCTGCTTTGTTATAATAGCTCCTATATGTAAATGAGCTGTGCTGTGTGTGGCTGCATTTAAAAGCAGTCCAGGGTGAAACACTCAATCTTGAAAGGATAGGCCTAAACTGTTGTTTGCTGAATAGGCAGATATTTATGAATGTGTTGGAATTAACATAAGTGGGATTTTTTTGCAGCCTGTCATATAGGGCCTGATGTGTTAAAAATGAATTTATGGGTCATTTAAAGCAGAATAAATGCTCATAAATCTGTTCAGAACCCTAAAAAAGCTCATCATCAGTTAAAGGAGCTGATTTGGTGGTGTTCTTTGCGAACTGCATATAAAGTCTTTGCACTGGTTCATAAAAGAGATCTGTAAGAAGCTGTTAAAGCAGTAACTTGGCAAAATTCATTTTACACAATGTCCCACAAGTACCTGATCAGCCAAGACCGTTTTGCCGTCTTATTCATCACACTCCTGCCATCAAAGTATATCGAGCTGTCAAGTCATTTCAAACAGACATGACTGTCATGAAAACGGATAAGTAATCCTTTCATTTTAGAGATTGCTTATTAGCGTAGTTTGAAAGATTTTTTACTTCAAAACAGATTTATTTAAGCGTTAGATTTGCAACTCATTCTCAGTTTCTCCCCTCTCTGTCTCTCTCTCTCTGTCTCTCTCTCTCTCTGTCTCTCTCTCTCTCTCTGTCTGTCTCCCTCTCTGTCTCTGTCTCTCTGTCTCTCTCTGACTCTCTCTCTCTCCGTCTGTCTGTCTCTCTCTGTCTCTATCTCTCTGTCTCTCTCTCTCTCTCCGTCTGTCTGTCTCTCTCTCTCTCTCTCTCTGTCTGTCTCCCTCTCTCTCTCTGTCTGTCTCCCTCTCTGTCTCTCTCTCTCTCTCTCTCTCCCTCTGTGTCTCCCTCTCTCTGTCTCTCTCTCTGTCTCTTTCTCTCAGCATGTCTCTCTCTGCCCCCCCCCCCCTCTGTGTGTCTGTGTTTGTGATCCTCCCAGCTGTGCCAACTGTAGCAGTCCTGACTAACCCTGCCCCCCAAACAGCTCTGTCCTTTAACCCATTTTCTCCCAGACTGCCCTCTCCTCCTCTTCATTAATGAGTCGGCTTACATTCTGTCCATCTTCAGACAAAGAAAATATTTTCTTCATAATGGGGGTTGTGTCAGGATGGGACAACCCCCCTCTTCGTCAGATTAATGGATGACGTGTGTAACTGTGTTATGCATGAATTCCTCTCAGACTGTGTGTGTGTGTGTGTGTGTGTGTGTGTGCTGCTTTTATATAAGAAGAAAATCGACTAAAACTGCAACTATATCTAAATGTGTCAATTTCAGTTTTAGTCACTTTAATTTAAAGGACCAGTGCAGTGTGTTAGTGTGGGGCTTTTCTGCTGTGAATGATAAGTTTTCAGTGCATCACTAGATGTAGTCTTAACTATTCTCAACCTTAACTATTTAAATACTAACCAGCTTTAAGGGATACTTTAAATGAATGAGGTGATAGTAACTTTCTTAACCTTCTCAGAGCACTTGCAGCTTCAGTAAGATGACCCAGACTTGCGATATGGTTTGCGACTGAAAGCTATAAAAAAAACAATGGATACCGAACACTAACCGTCTCAGGAGTGGGAATGCTGACCTAGAATCAGTTTTTGTGGCTGTAGTCATCATAACTGGAGGAATCAGGTTCAAAATCAGTCATGGTGTTTAAGGTGTCTGTTCTTTTAAATGAAGGTCTCTAGGTTACTTCATAAAACATTTAATGAAATTCTATCCATTTCAAAGAAAAAAAAGCCTGGGGAAGAATTCCACACAGACTGCAGTAAGGGTATCGTAAAGCACAGATGTGGAAATATTAAAGTCTGTTTCTGTTAGTTTTACTGATCAATCAAACAAGGTCACATATACTGTTGAGCATATTGTGGAAAATGGCAGTGTTTAACACTGGAATGCCTGTTTTGATAAAAAGAGCATATTTGACTGGATTAGTGCAATGCAAAATATGAAATAATACATGATGTACACATTTATTTATCTTTATTAAAATGTGGTCTTTTTTCTGCTTCAACTCAACAATTTGTACCACATTGTTCAAATACCTTTGGGTCCACTGTATCCTCAGTTCTTTTCTGTATAATTTATTTATATTCATATTTTTGAATTATAATAGAACACTATAGTACTGTTGCAGCTCATCCTGTCAAGTGTAGTTATACTTCCCAGCATGTACTAAGACTTATCCAGACTTACCCAGACTCACCCAGGATAGACACCTATAGTAAAAAGTCCTTCATGCAGACGCATCCCATCTGGCAGATGGCCTTTATGTGCACCCCGTGCATTCTCCACACCAAACACACCCTTTCCACACAGTCTTTCGCCAAACAAGCTCTTGTTTTTTCCCAGCCCCTCTGTCAGTCGCAGTGTCTCTGACTTGAAAAAAGGCTCTCAAGGTGAATTGCATGGCAGTCGTCTTGGCCCGAGGGCTACACAAAACATTCAGCAGAGTTGAAAAATGGTCTCTGTTCTTAACTAGGGTTCTTTCACAAGCAAGTAGGAATTGTGAGCCAGGCTGGCAGGCTTTGCATGCCAGGCTCACAAAGCAAATGTAAATGAGGTGAGGACAAACAGCGCCTGTGCGGGAGCTCCGATGTGCGTGCGGAGGAGACTCTCCACTGGGCATGCCGCACACACTGCCCAGGGCATCTAAAGGCTTCTGCACTTTCACTTCAACACAGACCAAGACAGCGATCAGGGCAAAGTGGTTTGCCTTATTTTTTTAAATTTTCTTAACTTTCTAGTGGCAGGACCTAGAAAGCATGGTATTAAATGATGTGATGGTGTGTTAGTGTTTTATTGATTTATCTTGAACTACTTTCCGCTCATTTCAAGACTATATTTTGTCGCTCTCATTACAAAACATTGTATGGCTTTATAAGAGAGGGAGAAAATGCTCTTGAATGTAGACTGTTTAAGCAGTTTGGACTGGACCTATTGGTCTGTATATCATACATGTTTCATACACTGCAAATGGTGTATTTAACTGCTTTTATTTATTTACATTTTGTGGATTTTTGACAATTTTACACTTATCCCACATGTAGTCATCAACGAAGATATCCAAATTTTGCTTCTTTATTTTAAAACTGGAGCTATGAGGCTAATGTTGCTAACAAACGCTAGAAGTTTATATTTACCCCAATCTTTTCTGTTAATTCTCCTCCGAAACATCCCATAAACCCCTCAAACTGCAACCAACCCACCATGGAGGTGGCACAGACTGATCCTGGATCAGATTTTTCTGTATTTATGACAGCCGTTGTGACTAATACTGATTCTAAATCTGCACTCCTGCTCATGAGGTTTGTGAAAACAGACCCTGTTGGCTAAACAAAGCTACCAGTAACATTTGGTTTTTGTAGCTCACAGTAAGCCACATCCATAAGTTTGCACCACGTTACTGATGTCCTCGATGGGGTCTGAGCAGGTTGAGATTATTTTTGAACATGGATTTACAAAAAAGATAACCTCATACAATAACGTCATAGTTCCAGCGCTAAACTAAAAAGCTAAATGTGGACTCCAAATGTGTCTTGGAAAATTGTGTATGTTAGATATTTTTTTAAACCATTCCTTTATCTATTTTGATATGACACCAGTCATGTGTTTGTTTTTGGTGGATTATTTACAGAATTTTATAGTGGATTCTACCAGGTTTTGAATTGGCTGATTCTCTTTCCAACAGAGATCCAAATCCTACGAACCAGCGGGTAAACAAGCAGGTGAACAACGACGTCAACCTGAGGATTCAGAACCTCAGCACTGTGATCAGACAGATCAAAAATTATTACCAGGTAAGATCTCTGCCCCATTTCCTGCTGCAACGGCTTTTCACTTCCTTGTCACTTTAAATAGTGCATCATCCAGTGCTGTCGATACAACGAGGGCTGTGTGTGTGCATGTGTGCGTGATTGTGAATGTGTGCACCTTATTGTTCATCAACTAGTAAATACTAAGTGACCGCTACTGCGTTATTTTTATGTTGCGAAACCAGTGATGCTAATGTTTCATAAGGCTGGAAAAGGAGGACGTAGTGCGGTTGAGGGTGGCCTAAAAGTTTTACTGCTCTTGTAATGATGATAATGATAGGAGTCAGAGTGAGTCAGAAAAGGATAAAAGAGAAGGAGTGCCGAAAAAGGGATCTTTAGAGCAACTCAAGGAGCCTCATCATGCAGTATAATTCATGGTTCCAGCGAAAGCGTTTCTAAGAAGTGAGTGCAGTTTTGTTGCTTGACATAGGTTGTATTTTTTTTTTTTATAAGCCAGCAATCTTTTGGTTGGTTCTGGGCAGTGCCTCAGCCTTTAAGTATCTGTTTGCCAAGTCTGAAATCCTGTTTCATGGCTGACCTATCTCCCCCGGCATTCCTTTCCTGACTGTACGGCTTCTCAACCCAGACCTTCTCAACCTTGGTTTCACACACGCGTAGATTTCTAGTGATGTGATATGGGCTAATTTGTCTTCCTACAAATACATTACAAAAGAATGACTTCTCTCTCTCTCTCTTGCTAATCCACTTTCTCTCACACTCTCTCTACCTGCTGTCCTTTTAAGTTAGGTGTCGTCCAACTAAGATCCTGTAGGGGTTTCAGATTTTCCTGTGTGAAGTGCTTCTCAGTTGTAATACTGTGGTGATTTTATTGACAGTGGGAGTCTAACACACACACACACACACACACACACAACACTTCTTTTAGAACAGGCCTCTCTGAAGCACAGGCTGCATACAGAAGAGCTGTGTTCAGACATCTGAGTGCCCTCAATTTTATAGGTCTTCCATTTGTGCGTGCGTGCGTGCGTGCGTGCGTGTATATATACAGTCCCGATCAAAAGTTTAAGACCACTTGAAAAATGGCAAAAATTCATATTTTACCCGGTTGGATCTTAACACAGTTCCAAGTAGAGCTTCAACATCCAACGAGAAGAAATGGGAGTGAGACAAAACATTTTTTGAGTATGAAATTTATTGAAAACAGCGCTTAAACTGAAACAGGCTGTTTTACCGCTGATTGAAAGTTTAGCACCACACCTCCAAAAAAACCCATAAACCCCCCAAAATAGAAATCAATGTTCCAAACATGAACTCAGTAATGAGTCGCTCCACCGTTATTGTTGATCACTTCAAAAATTCGTTGCGGCATGCTTGATGCAAGCGTTTCCATGAGGTGAGTGGGAACATTTCTCCAAGTGGTGAAGACAGCCGCACGAAGGGCCTCTAGTGTCTGGAACTGTTGTCCATTTTTGTAAACTTTCCTTGCCATCCATCCCCAAAGGTTCTCAACTGGATTTAGATCAGGGGAACACACAGGATGGTCCAAAAGAGCGATTCTCCTGGAAGAAATCCCTTGTTCTTCGGGCATTGTGTACTGGAGTATTGTCTTGTTGAAAAACCCAGTCGTTACCACACAGACGAGGGTCCTCAGTCATGAGGGATGCTCTCTGCAACATCTGGACATAGCCAGCGGCTGTTTGACGCCCCTGCGCCTCCTGAAGCTCCATTGTTCCACTGAAGGAAAAAGCACCCCAGACCATTATGGCGCCCCCTCCACTGTGGCGTGTAGAAAACATCTCAGGTGGGATCTGCTTGTCATGCCAGTAACGTTGGAAACCATCAGGACCATCAAGGTAAAAAATTTTCTCATCAGAGAATAAAACTTTCTTCCAGCTTTCAATGTCCCATGTTTGGTGCTCTCTTGCAAAGTCCAAACGGTCAGTTCTGTGGCGTTCAAGGAGACGAGGCCTTTGAAGATGTTTTTTGTTTTTGAAGCCCTTCAGTCTCAGATGCCTGATGGTTATGGGGCTGCAGTTGGCACCAGTAATGGCCTTAATTTGGGTTGAGGGTCGTCCAGTGTCTTGACGGACAGCCAATTGGATCCTTCGGCTCAGTGCTGGTGAAATTTTTTTGGGTCTTCCACTTGACTTTTTTGTCCCGTAACCCTCAGGATCATTTAAGAAATTCCAAATCACTGTCTTACTGCATCCCACCTCAGCAGCGATGGCGCGCTGCGAGAGACCCTACTTATGCAGTTCAACAACCCAACCACGTTCAAAAAGGGAAAGTTTTTTTGACTTTGCCATCAGAACGTCATGATAGTGTGACTACCTGACAGAAAAAGTTTAAGTGTTGTTTTCAATAAAATGCCTGCACAATATATATATATATATATATATATATCTATATATATATATGCACACCACTGCATGGTCTTTAGTGCAGA
>JBBPDC010000001.1:40088673-40115018 GCA_037974485.1 Hemigrammopetersius urotaenia
CTCTCTCTCTCTCTCTCTCTCTCTCTCTCTCTCTCTCTCTCTCTCTCTCTCTCTCTCTCACACACACATACACACACTCATTCACTCTCTCTCTCTTTGTTCTCTCTCTGTCTCTGTCTCTCGCTCACTTGTAAATATATAACATATCACACATAATATATATGACCGGTTTCCTTAATGGGAGCGAGGTGTGTGTGTTTTTTGCTTGTCTGCTAATTCCCTTTGTTCATTTATTTGCTCATAGGCTATATGGCGTGTCTTGTTCCCAGAGGTGTACAGTTTCTCCACTGCTACACACCTGTACGACCCTGGAGACTGCAACCAGAGCCACAGGCACTCCTTGAGTTGCTTGCCTGCCTACTCTCTCACTTACTTTCTCCTCTTTTCCGCCCTCTTGTCTTCCTATCCTTTCATTCCTCTCTCCATCATACCTCACATGTCAATTATCTCTCTCCTTCACTCAGATCCTACCACTCTCACTATCTGTGGGAGGCATGAGTGTTTCTAGAGGACTAGACAACTGAGGCAAGGGGAAGCCAGAAACAAAGTGTGTGTAAAATCTTCTCTTTTCCATCTCCTCTGTCTTATCCAGCAGATTTCTCTCCTGCATCCTCCTTTTCCCTGGAACATCCATAACTCAACACAGACACTGGTTTTGTTTGCAGGCCTAATCTGAGTGTGTTGCTGCTTGGCCCATATAGATATGAATGCTGGCAACATGTCAAAGCTCATCTTAAGAAAGGCTGTAGTTGTAAAGTGACTGTATGCACACTTGAATGGGAATAACTGGGGCTTGATAAACTGAGTAGCTTTATGTGCTTGGATCTTGTAACCTGTAACTGAGCCAACTGCATGACGTAAGCCTGCCTTGCTCTTTGTGTAACATAATATATTGTGGCTTGAACGCAATCTTTTCAACTCTCTGACCAAAACCCTGACCTGTATGTTAGACTACCTTAAAAGCCTTAGTAGCTATGTGTACCGTGGTATTTGATTTTAAAGCAAGACTCAGCAGACAGAGATTCTGATTTTTGGTCCGGTCAATGATTCTAACATCTAACACGTCCTCAGAACCTACTGATATAAATGTCAGCACCCAACAATGATTTAGTAATGTTACTGAAGACTTATCTGTGCATAGACTAATCTGTGCACCACAAAATATCCTGAAAAACTTTGCCATTTTTTCTGTTCAGTAATATGTTTTCCTTGACAATAAGAAACGCCTTTTTCTTTTTTAATTTTTCATTTTTTCCCCAAATAAACTAGTTTAGTAGAAAGATAAGTGGTGTCTTGTGCATCATATTTATTATGACATATTTATTAGCCATATATATGATACAACGTGCCTGAACAATTACTGTTTTTTTTTTTTCTTTCTTGTTGTCCTAGGAAGGAGAACTGGCTCAGTGCAGTGCATTTTATTGTTTTATTGGATGTGTGGTGTTTGTGTGGCCTCTGTTGTTGAGCTTATGTCAGTCATTGTTTCTGTTCCAGATTGCTGCTGGGTGAAGATTCCTTAGTGTTTTAACTGCCACGCGGATCCTTTGTAGCCTTTGGTGTGGTTTCTCCAAGTCTTTTGATAGACATCTGTTTCTCCTGAGCAGAGCATGTGTACCTGACTCATGTGTGGGGCCTTGGCCAAAGATCAACCACTCTTAAAAATAAATGATTAAAGTAATGAGTTAAACTCCATGGAGGTTCTTTTGGTCTGAGTGACTGTTTTTGTCGTCTGGTAATGGGTAGTTCTGCAGATACATTAGTGGCGGTGTTTGACATCGACGGCATGCACAAGCTTACGTGGTCACCAAGTCTGACGGGCATGTCTCCATTCTGGGGGCCGCACTTGTTTAGTGGAGACTGGGTCGGGGGCGGGGGAGAAAGAGGAGGTGTCAGCCACTCTGGGTCAATAGAAAGTGACCAAGGGAGTTGCCACGGAGTCTGGAATGTCTCTCTCTTCCTCTCTCGCTCGCCCGCTCTCTCTCTCTCTCCCTCTCTCCCTCACTTGTCCTTGTTCCCCAGTCAATGAGGCAGAGTCAGTTCGTCTACAACAAAACTTAACCACTGAATCCTCTTAACTGTGGAAGCTTGCTTCATGCTACCATGGCTGACACTAGCTCAAGTTAACTTGTTTTCGAGAAGGTTCACTTGATTTGGATATATATTTTAAAGCAGTTCGGTTGTTAAGTAATGTTTTTGTACAACATGGAGCAGAAAACTTCAAGCCCAACCATGGCTGTTTATCTGATTGATATAAGATAGTCCCACAGGTAGGAACAGAATGAAAACTGTACAACATAACAGTGTAATATTAAAACATACACTATAGAAATATCATGTGTGAGTGTGACTAGTAGCAACACACATTAAATGAAGCGTAGTAATAAAGCACCTGGAAAAAATGCGAATGTTGCACACAGTAATACTGTACCACAAATATTGCTCTTGAAACAGTAACACTAATCAGTCCTTGGTGTGTGGAAGTGTGTGTTTGCTTGTTTCACCACTTCTAAACCTTACATGGCCTTTAAAACTGCCCCTTATGTATGACTGTCTTTGTGTGTGCTCTCTTTATGAAGCCCTACACTTTGGAGAAGCCCATGTAACAGGAAGTTGTGGCGTGCCTGGGGTCACATGGTTGCAGCGTTCACCTGGGCTCTTTGTGTGTGTTTGCTCACTTTGTTTCCACCTGATGTTTGCAGCCGTGTGTGTGATTTGTGGTAGTGGGCTGTGTTGCTGTGCATTCTCCTCATGTTTCTGTGCCCACTCCAGATCCAACTCCAGCCAGGTCTTGAATGGGATCTTGGAAAGGGGTTTGAGTCAAGCAGCAGGGTAGAGGCTTTAAAGCATCAGACATTGCAAAGAAAGGGCTTTGAAAACAGGGGCTGAACATCCGTCGAGATTTTACCTTTTTGTGGTTTGAATGGACTGTTTCTACTCATTCTGACTACTTGTGCCTTTTGGAGGCGACTTGGTGCTCTAGCCGAACCATTTTGGCAGGAAAAACATGGCCTCAATTATTGCAGAAATTGACGCACGCACACAGTGTGTCATTGCTAATTGCTGTTAGTTGACCCCCTCAAGCGAAAGAACTGGTGGATTGAATATTGATCATGCAGGGGTGTTCCTCTGCTCACCGAACTACACGCCTCAGGCTGTGCTTTAATATGGGTCATTGTAGCACAGAAGACCTTATCATGGTGCACTCAATTGACCCAGTATTACTACCATTTAAAACTGGTGCATGCACAAACGCCCCTTTACACCTAGTCTTTCCTCTACACACGTTTTTCTGCTTTAGCTTCACGTAGGTTATATGACTCTGGTTCCAATAAATGGTTAATGACAATGACACTAACCTCCATAATTTCAGGTATTATCTGCCTTCAGCTCACGAGGAGCTTAATAATTAGCTGATGTGGTGGATCAGGTGTGTGGGGGGGAAGGAAATACCTGAAATTGTAATTTATTTCTTTCCTTTCTAGTTCATGGCCAAGAAATCATGTCTTCATCACATCAAGGCAAAACTTGCTTTGTTCTTAATTACTGTCATTTATGGGTGCAAAAGCCATGTAGCCTTTTCATTTAATGGATTTTTAGAGAAGCACAAATAAATTAAGCAAACTCATACTTTTGTTTTTTAAAATATGAACACATGGGAGACCTTGTGGCCTGGTGGTTAGGGAGTTGCCCCTGTGATCAGCAAGCTGTGGGTTCAAATCCTAGAACTGCTAGTGGCACCAGTAGGGTACCCTTAAGTAAGGTGCTGTCTCCATACACTGCTCACCGACACTGTGTTGCTGGCTGCCCACTGCTTGGTGAATGGGTTAAAAGCAGAGAATACATTGTGGTGTGTTCATGCAGGACTGTAAGGGGCCACTTTATATGGTTTAAGAAAAAAAATCCAGTTTCTCCTCAATTTTAGCTTCCTTTTTATAGTCAGTTTTACTGGGGAGTGGGAGGGCCATCCTACTTACATGGAGAGAGCGAGGCTGATTATGCTCTCTTAGACTCCAGGCCACTAATAGTTTGAGCACCACTGGGTATTAAGTCTACAAATACCTGGGGCCAACACTTGAGCCACTTGCACCTTCATACTTTTATTAAAAAATTCTTCCCAAGTGTAATCTGCTTCTTTAAACTGACTGCACTCCTTATCCATGTGAGTATAAACAATATGTGTTGTGTTTAGCCATGTCAGTCATTATAAATGGAACCCGACACCTAAACCTCCAGCTTTAGCGGCCGTCAGAGACCATCTGGACCTAAAATGCGTCAGACACCATTAAACTTGATTAGCTGCTGGTTTTCATAACACCAACAGCTTGGTCACCCTTGAATCACAGTAGCGTGACTACAGTTACTGTAAAGTTGTACCTGCAGAAAGTAAACAAATGCGACTGAAGCTCTTATCAGGATGATCAGTAAACCTCCATGCTGGAGGGTGTATGTTTTTGTGAGTTACTGTATGCAATACAGTGTCAGCAGGCTTCCTCAGTCTTGACTTTTGTCCTGACTTCCTTTCCACGCTGTCTGGAGTGGAGCAATCTCAGAATGGAACACAAAGTAGGCTTTTTATAGCAGAATGCTGTATTTATCATGGCCGGGCTGTTTTGAGTACACCCTCTTTGTTCTAAGGCTGTGTCCATTTGCCCTGCATTCTGTCTCTTAGCCTAGTACTCAACGCATTTGCTTGAGATGGAAATTTGAGAGGAAACGGTTGAAAGGACCAAGTATGTTTTGAAAGGCTAACAATGGCAGTTAATACACAAGAATTTCATTGTTGGGAGTTAAAAAGGTTTGACCTCATTTTCTTATCCCCTCTGTCTGTGAGTCAGTCTGGGATTCCGATGTGGAATTCTAAAGCACCGAACTGGTCGACAGGATGTTTCCCATAACCACGGCACAATGAGACAGTTCGTTACTTCCCAGTGGCCCAAGGGAACTGTGAGATTGACAGGACTGTGCTGTGCCTATGTTGGCTCATTGATCGGTGGATGGTGGGGCGTGCACCTCCAGGGAATGTTTTCTCTGATATCTTTCCTCCACAATCTCTATCTCTTCTTTTATCTTTCAAGTGCACTCTGCATACTTTTCCCCCATTTTTCCACCCTTCACAGCATGAGGCTTCGCCTTTCCGTCTTTGCTGCTAATGAATGTTCTGTGTGAGGGTCCAGTGGCTCTGTCCATGCTTCTTTTCCTCTGTAGGCAGGTTGAGTAACATTCCCATTCAACCAAACTGGAACAATCCTTATTCACAGTCACTAAATAATCTTTGAGTTTAAAATGCTATGCTACCAAGCTGGATTGTCTTGTAACTAATTAAAACTAGTCTGGTTGGAAACGGCCACAGATTTTGCTTCATGCAGGATTACACAACAAAATAAGCACATCCAATCAATCCTAACTGTGTGACATACATGCAGATAATTCATTTCTCACTAAGTTGAACAGAATTGTTGCCAATGTTCTTCACAGCTTGTCCAGTTTTGCAACAGTTCCTGAATGAATACATTTGTGGGCCTAGCAGGGGTACATTAATAATTATAAAAATATATAGCAGTACATAACCCATCAGACCCTTTCGATTAGTTTGTCTCAAAGATTTTATTTAACCTCTACATATATACACTACGTGATCTGCATTGCATCTGAGCATTCAAGGAACAATAAAAAGCCAACAGTGGCTCATTTTTAAAACTACTGTTGAAAATAAAGATGTACACAGTAAACTCAGAAAAGCAAAGATGACCTACTTTTCTGTCATTTATAATCAGGAATATCGTCATATTGTCCCACTCTAATTGACCGCGAGAATAATATTTTCACCCCTCTGCCCGGAATTAAGGCCTGCTGGAGAGTGGACAGACGGAAGGTGTAGATTTTCCACATCAAACAGTCCCAGAGGTTTCAGAAAGTGACAGATGGCAGGATTGCGCTGGAGCAGGTCTTTTGTAGAGGCAGAGGAAAATGTCTTGTGAGGTTTTTGGCCGCTTCGAAATCTTTCCGAAAAGGTCATGAAATTGTACGATAGCATTGCGTGAATAAACTCTCTGTTCTTTCCGTTGTTCCATACCGTAATTCCTGTATGTCCATAGGGATCTGGGGGATGTGGGGTTGATCTGCATTCTCTCCACTCTGTTTTCCTGAAAAGTTGGAAAAAGCTGTTTGAAGAGCATGCCAGTGTCATGGACTAAAGCTGTACAGGTAAAGGAGGGCAGCCTAACACAACATTCCCTACGTCCACATCATTAGTCTTCACTCAGCTCTATTGTGTCTGGTGGTATTTCCCTCGTTTGTAGATAACGTTAGTGCTGCTGTAATGCTGAGTTTTCATAGTGATACAAAAAGCACACACTTCTCAAGCTCCTCTTACACCTCTGTTGCATTAGGAAATGGATCCTCACTCGTTAATTATTAAGGTAGGGGTGTGTTTGTGTGCTCGTGTGTGTGCATGTACGCCTGGTCTGTTGTGCTCGCTGATAGAACTGCAGCTTAAAGTCACTATTGCTTTCAGTACAAGCTCAGATAAGGGGTGCCATCTGTTTGTCTGCTAATATTAATTTACGCTCCTTCTCTGTTTCGAGATAGGGCAGGGGGTTTGAATCTGACCCGGTCTTATATAATATATAAGACATAAGGCAATTGCTTTAATATTTGACTAAAGAATAAGTAATCAACTATATAACTATACAATTATTCAATTAACCCTTTAAGTCCTTAGCTTTATTGTTGTTGCACGCACCTGTTCATTTTCCTTCTGGGAGCTTAATAAATACTTAAGTGTTCTTTAACTTCCTTCTATATTTTAAGCCTTTTTTAGTCCTTTTAAAATGCCTTTTCTTTAAATATGATCACTTGTTTGTTTCTTTTCCAAATATTTCCTACCCATATATTGTTTCGAAGGCTCTTTGGTTTATCTGTTCCTTAGCAAGCCCCTTTGAGAGGAAATCAGTTAATTTTTGCCTTAAAAAAACAAAACAACTCTCATTTGCTTGATTGAACTGAATTATTAAACAAGTCATCTACTGAATATTGACAATCAATAATGACAACCATACTGTATAAGCTGTCCAGCTGAACTGGCTTTGGTTGTGGGCCTGGCTGTGGAAGAGGCAGGGAGTTAGCTGATCCTTCTCAGTGTTCTCCATTCTCAGCTGTTAAAGGTAACCTGACACCAACTAACACAAAAGCCTCCTGGTCTGGGATGTGACAATTATGAGCCGCCTTAGTGTGGGTAGAGCTCCTAAAAATCGTCTCAAGTAGCAAGAAGGTGTTGATGCCTTGCCTCTTTATAGTAATATTAGTCAGCTCATCATCCTCAGGCTGTCACATCAAACTCTGTAATTGTTTTTTTCTTCTGTGTAGGATCACTAAGTCCTTTAGCTAATTGTGCTGGTGCAGACTGTTCCAGCAGCAGATGCTCTGGGGTTGTCAGACAGAGCCTCTGGTGTCGTATCTGAGAGGCTCTCCTGGGTGCTGTGGTGCGTGGTCACCAAAGAAACTGTCCCGGACCAGTGGTCCAGAACACAAAAGAATGATAGGATTACAGTGGCTCTTAAGCAATTAATGAAATGATGTTTACAGCCATAGCTTGGGATAAAAACAGACACTAGAATACTTTATTTATTTTGCCCCTCAGCTCTCTGGCCCCACCAGTCGAGAAGAATGAAAGGCGACACACATCTCAAGGGAATATGTATTGGGACATGTGACCATTACACCAACATGGAATGACCTTGCATTTAAATACATAGACTTTAATATGGAGTTTGTCCTTCCTTTGCAGCAATAACCGCTTCCACTCTTCTTGGAAGGCTTTCCACAAGATTTTGTCTCCATTCATTCTGTAGCATTTACATGGTCAGGTACTGATGTTGGACAAGAAGGTCTGGCTCGCAATCTCTGTTCCAGTTCTGGGGTGCTGGGGTTGAGGTCAGGGCTCTGTGTGGCCAGTCAAGTTCTTCCACACCAAACTCTTTATGGCGCTTGCTTTGTGCACTGGGGCACAGTCATGCTGGAATAGAAAAGGTTCTTCCCCAGTTAGACGCATGGCATTATTCAAAATGTCTTGGTCTGCTAAAACATTAAGATTAAGCCCTTCACTGGAATAAGGAGTCAAGCCCAACCCCTGAAAAACAGGTGTGTCCCAATACTTTTGTTCATATAGTGTATCTCCAGGAAGGATAATCTTTTTTTAACTGAAGGAACGGATCCAACCGTTTTAGTGGAAATTTCTAAGAGCTGTAAATTGCAAAGGGTTGTTTGGTATTTGAACACGCCTTGAAAGCAGACCTATGTGCTGCCAGTGTACTGAGGCTGCGCAATACATCGTTTGTTCACTATCATATGAGCCTGTGCAATACTGATATTTCCAAGGTCTTCAAAATGCAAATGAGCTCAAACCAAACATGTTTCATCGTTTGCTCTGAGCGTTTTGTTCAAACAAACTGGATCTTTGTTGATTTGTGCATAACGTGTAGGAGACCCTGTGTAAAGCTGATGGTTTTCTAGTTTAGAGAAAATGTGCTGTGTTGGTGTGAGAGGAGGAGGTCTTGAGGCGTATAAAGTATTTGTGTGTGTTTGTGTGTGAAGTGCAGGGAAGGTCAGACATAAGACAGCAGTAACAAATGGACCGTTCCGAGGGTCCTACCTGACAAAGCCACTGTTGGCCTGGTCTGGGCCTCAGCTGAGGAGCTGCTATTGTAATCAGGGAGAGTAGCGGTCCCCATCAGCTCCCACAAACAAAGCCCTCCTGCGGGACTCATTCCTCTCAAGGCCAGATTAAGCTGTCAGTTGGGGGTCTGCATGGAGGCCAGAGATTTAAGATGATGTCATAGGAAACCACTGCACCATACCAGCAGCAGAGCGCTGCCATGTGCTCATTTAGTTTAGCTTCCGTAAGGTACTGGGCTTTTTAGGTCCTGGGGTCTTCCCCTACAGTGTAAGTAATTCAGTTCCCACTAATTAAAGATAGTTCTGTATATTAACTGGGGTCTAAATTCTCTGGCCATATAGGAACTGTCAGACTAGACAAGAATACTGTCCAAAACAGACTAAAACATTGTAGCACGCTTTGTTTAGAGTTCCTGCTTAACATTGAGCTTCCGGTTTAAAATTCTAAGCTATACAGTTCTTTGGCAGGTTTGAAATGGAGACTGATTTGCCATGCTCCATCTGTGCCAAAGACCATTTATTACATTTACAGCATTTATCATTTATTTAACCCTAACAGTGGACACTTTACATAGGACAGTGTTATTTATGTCTAATATTGTATTGTGTATTCATGTAATCACTACTGGCCCAAACATTTACCAGCATTTACAATGATTTTGCCAGCATTCTGTAAAACTTGTCCAAGATCTCAACAGTTGGTTATTTGCATCGGTCAGTTGAACACACATTGACTGTAGTGTCTACTTTGACTTGATAATATTAAAGGACCTATATCCTATAGTAGTATTGTATTTCATATTTGTTTCTCTGGATTCTGGAATCTACCTATGTTCTTGTGGTTTTATTGACCAATTTTGTATTTATGTTACCGTTTTCCAAGCTTTTTAGCCCTTAAAATTAAACTGTGTTATTACTGTACCTTTTAAGACTGATCTTCTGATTGGACGTCCTGTATTGGGCAGAGTCTTTTTTTTTTTGTTGGCATAATGGATGATTTATCTGAACCACCTCAACTAGCTGTACTCAGGGGGGCTCTAATGCACCTTAACTGCAAAGAAAAGTATGTGCTGCACCAAAAAAAGACACGAATTAAGAGGGATTAGTGAAATCTTAGTGGTGGTCTTGCATTTGGCCCCCAGATATAATTGTGTTTTGTTGTATTTTCCCAGTGTAAACACATACACACACACACACACACACACACACACACACATATATATATTTATATTTATATATTAGATTATTTAATTTTTACACAAAATATTACATTTTGCAGGATAAGTGTTCTTTGTAGCTACATTTACATTTATGGCATTTAGTAGACGCTTTTATCCCAAGTGACTTCCATTCCCTAACTACAGGGGACAGTCTCCCTGGAGCAACTTGGGGTTAAGGGTCTTGCTCAGGGACCCAGTGGTGGTGCTGGAGGTAGGATTCGAACCTGTGACCTCTGGAGGCAAGTATCCTACCCACTGAGCTACCGCCACCCCAGCGTCTAAGCTCAGGCATCTCAGAATTGAACTGTTTTGAATATATGGTTCAAATAGAGTACACACAGGCTTGAAATACAATTCATTTTTTTCACCTATTTGCAAAAAATTCTTGGTCAGCCATCTTCAGATGTCTGTATCTACAGTGGTAACACCAAGGCATCTGGGAAAAAGTGCAGAAATACATTTATTAATTTAGTTAAACATGTCCCTACTATTTAATTGTTACTGTAGTCACTATTTTTATTCTATTATTTGTATATAATGTAAATTAACCCATATTTTTCTATATTTCAAATTGCACAATTTCTTTTTTACACTGGACGTTCCTTTTATATTATAGGTTATCAGCAGTCGTATAAGCATTTCACTCCAAATCATACTGTGTATAATGTGTACGTGACAAATAAAATTTGAATTTGAATTTGAATTATTCAGTTTTCACCGGTATTCCAAAGGCCTTATCGCTGTCAGTGGTATTGAAGTCGAAACCTTTTTTTGGAATGCTTTCATTACCCCATACCCGGTACCTGCACTTGATATCCTTCTCTAATCTGTCAAGCGGTCTGTGCTACAGGTCACCAAACATCAGGAATGTCCGTATCGGAGCTCCTGCTACAGGCCCAGAATCTCAAGGCATAATAAAAATATTGTCACTTTCATTGTGTTGTGTGTCCATTACGTCTGGGTTCCCTTTACAAAAACTGAATATAAAGAACTTGCTAAATCACAATTAAATAAGTAAGACATCTAAAATATATTAATACTGTCCCAACTATACCAAAATGTCACTATTTTTCTATTAGAGTTAACTTAGATTTGAGTCAGACTTCCATGTGTTTTTCTGAGATGTTATAATCTTTTAGCATCGTACACTAGAGGCTTTATAAAACTGAACTAACATAGTTCTATAACAAATGTGACTTAAGAAAAGGTAATGCATACGGACTGATGGTCTATGACTGATGGTTGATTGGTTTAATAAGGTTGATTTTGATATGAGCCAGTATATCTTGGTGCTGCATGAATTGCTTATCACTACACGTATGTATAAAATGGCTGTTACAGATGTTCAAGCTGCTCTTCTATGAAAAAATGAAACCTTCCAAGCATTTTAATTGCAGGCACTCAACCTAACGATATTTGTTCTCTTCTGAATTACACCACTGGCTGTACCGTTGTATTGCTGGTGTAACTGCCCCGTCTGTGGGTATGTGTGCTGGAATGTCGGGTTAAGGTCATTTAAACCTGTTAGGTCTTGCCTATTGTGTACACTGAGTGTTGCGTTCGGTTGCCTCGGAGGCCATTGTCCCGGAGGTCAGGTCCGCTGGGACCCGTGCATGCATACGCAGACGAGAGCACTCCCACCTAACTTTCTTCAGGAACGCTGTGTTGACATGCTGGTAACCAGCCCTTGTTCACAATCATGCTGTGCTATGGGCACACATTATTTCAGCTTTGTGTTCTCTGTGAATACAGCCCTGCCCATCCTGTTTCCATCACCTCAGGCTTGAATCGTTGGACTCTGTTGATTGCGATGAGCTCCCCTCCCCAAAGTTTTCTGTTCCCACCTTTCTGCTGATCCCGCTTTCTGGCCTCAGCCTGTGTTTCCCAGGCATCCCGACCTGATTAACCCTGCAGCTCTAATGCACCCCTTCCATGCCAGTGGGGGCTTTGGCCCACTGCCCTAAAATGACTTCTACTTGGTCAGCTCCTCAGTTAGTGGAGGGCAATAGAACTGTGGCAGACGTCTAGCTTGATAAACTGTTCTTTCTTTGTTTTGGGGCAGCAGGTGGCCTAGTGTTTAGGGGTTGTAATCAGAAGGTTGTGGATTCGAATCGCAGGACTGTCAGTGGCACCACTGAGGGACCCTTGAGCAAGATACCACCTCACACACTGCTCCCTGGGTCACTTGGTGAATGTGTTAAATGCAGAGAAGAATTTCACACTGTTTACATAGCTGTGCTATGGTGTGTTCATGTGTGACTATAAGGGGCCACTTCAATCTGTGCACAGTGAGACTAATCTTTAAACGATATGCTGTTGGTCAGTGTCTTATTTTCCCTTTTTTTTCCTTTCACAGGAGAGTCTACAGCAACTCGTTCTGATGACGTTACCCAACGTACTGATTATCGCTAAGGACCCCTTGTCAGGTAGTGTGCCGTCAGACTTTTTCTGCACATGAACTATCAATGCTGTTAGCAATGATGCCACATTATCTTAAAGGAATAGTATTGTGGATGTGATTGATCTGATGTTTTTGTCTGGGGCTCTGAGGGTGAGTGCAGCTAGCGAGTAACAGAAAAATCCCGCATTTACCACTGGACTGCTGTTTTAAATATGCAAAACACATTTGTCAACTATTATAGAATACTTGTATTTTAATTCAGAGCTTCCATTACATTACATCCATTACACTATATTAGTCTTCAAGCTCAAGTGTAAATCAATTGACAGAGACAAAATTTAACTGAATTGTAGCTTTAAGTGTGCGTGGTAGGTGGACCTGTGGGTGTCTGATGGCTCTCCCAAATGAAGGTCAGTAGCTTTCTTGCTTAGCCTCCTCCCTCACTGGCGGTCCAGCAGTCAAAAACAAGCGCTCACCTGCTGGCTGGGATGCTGCCTCTAAAGGGAAGGAAGCACATGTTTTAGTCTCATAATGGCTGTAGGAAGTGGAAACGACTGTAGGAAGGAGGCTGCGGGGGCCTGGGCCAGGCCGAGTGCTGATTGCAGACCCTGCTGTTGACAGACCACTGGCTCGTTCACTGCCTCAAGCAGGACTCACAGCCAAGATAACAACACAAAGAGTCTCTTGAAGAATCTCAGTGTACGGAGTGCTTACAAATACAGGGGGTCCTCGAGTTATGACACAGGTTCGGTACTTCGACAGTGAAACTCCAAACACTCCAAACGACAGTGTTGAGACTCTTGTAACTGGAGGACCCCCTGTACCTGTTTTTGTTTAGTATTTCATTTTATGATCCGACTCTTTACTGGGTGTGATTTAAAGTCTACATAATAATGTATGCTTGACTCATTTTGGAGTATAACATGACTTTAGATCACTGAGCTTAGCATTTTCATTTGGTGGGCGTTGAGATCATGAGATCAAAAACCTGATGACATTTTAGAGGCTGTAGAAGTCATTACAATATTATAAATTGTGGGGAAACACACATTTTGTCATTGCAAGTAGCATGTGATGATTGATGGTGCTTGATATGACCTTATCATAGGAAAAGGTCAAATTAGATTTGAGGTTTATTTAAGCACTTGTATTGGATGGGAGGTGTTTTATTCACATTAATTGTGTTCTACGCACAATTTTCTCTTTCTACAAATTTAGGTGGTCAGTCAAGATTATGAAAGAAACTTAGGTTTCCAAAGGTGTGGGCTGATTATCTACTTGATAGTGTGTTGTGTTCAAAGTAAGCCATATGTTATACAGCTCTGTGCCAAACACAGCATCCACCCATTCATTCATTTAATTTCCAGTCAAAACAGTCATTAAGTGTAATATTATTTTTTCAGCATCAGATGAAAAAGCAGAAAGCGTATATTTAACAGAAAATTACACAGCCACTTTAAAAACTAACTATAGTACATTTCTCTCTATTTAATGTGTCCGCCCCTTTCCTTTATTAAAGCTGCCATTTTGGAAGACTTGCTTTCAGATTTTCTGCAGAAATTTGCATGGATATTTTTACCTGTTTCCTGCCTCCTGCTGTTCAGTCTTTTCTGCTGCTCAGAACACAGTAATGTACATTCATCAGCCCTTTTACCCCCGCAGACCTGTCTGTCTGAGTTAGTGCAACTTTAAATCATTATTTTTGATTCAAGTGCAAGTGAATGACTTTTTATCAGAAATCCCTTCTTTGCATGCACACAAGAACGTGTGGGTAGTAGCTTATATGTCACTTTGAAGAGAAAAGAATGTCTGTTTTTGGAACCATTTTTGTTGGTAGGACATAGCTGTAACCGGTTGGGTTAAATTTGAAAGGATGCAAAATTAATGGTAGGGTGCACTAAAGTAAAAAGTAGACCAATTAAATAGTGGTGGCTTTTGTGTACATTTCTGTGAAATTTGTCAGTTTTCCTTTTTTCCTGAAGAGAATAAGTTGCACTGTTTTGACTGAAAATTGAGTAAACAAAAGGTTTTCTCTGACTTTTGCACAGTTTTTTATACTGTAGACTGTTGGTACAGTAACTTGACTTCTAGACTCGCCTTTGTCTGGCCTGTTACCCAATGGTAGACCACAAGTGATGCTAAAAACAGAAAGGCCAGTGAGGCCTTTTGTCACAGGTCTGTGGTGAGATTATGATCAGCAGGATGATGCTAAGGGTGGCTTGGCTCCTGGTTTATGTTCATAGTCTGCTGTGTTTTCAGAGCGTCCTTGATTGGCTGGGCTTGGGTGTCTGACGCACGCTGGCTTTGCATGCAGTTTTCCACAGGGGATCAAAGTAACCTTTATCATTCCTGCTGCTTCATTTGCTTCCTACGATGGGTTATCGTGGACCATCTGAGATTTTCGAGATACACCTATCAAACAACGATACAAAGGCACGTAGCCTAGACGGCTAGTCCTTGACCAAACATTGGATATTAATTTAACGATGGATCAGGGTTTTAAGAAATGATCAGAAAAAGGTTGTAATATATTTTATTTTAAGTTCTAAAAAGGTAAAGAAAGAGGTCTTTAAGGAAAAGACTCTTTCTTTACCTTCTTTAGAATGATGTCGCAAAAGTTGTTACCAGTCTTCAGATGACTCAGAGGAAGCACGTGCTGGTAGCATCGTGTGATGGGGAGTCCCATCTAGTGGATGGGAATTGTTCATGATTAAAGGCAAAATAAGACCAAAAATGAGAAAATATTCAAAACCAAAAAATAGAAATAAATGCTTATGTCCATCAGGTTCTGTTTTTATTGTAAGATAGACCAGTGTTCATGCAACTTGCTTGATATTTGTTTCTTTCAATTATTTCTTTAAGGAATCATGACAGTTCCATTGTCTGCTGTCATAGTCATTCATACTGATCGAATGGAAATCATACTGACGCTGTGTTTACATCATAAGGAAATGTTATTGACACAAAAGCATGCACTTGCGTGTGAATGCAAATCACATCAAAGTTGGTGAGGTTTGTGCGTTCTTACATAAGGTGGGCAGTGATAATGAAAGTGGTTCAGCGTTATTGCAGGGAGCTCTTTTCTCTGTATGAATGGGGTGCGCTGTGGGGCAGGGCAGGGCAAAGTCTCCATGACAACACCCTCCTATTCTCCCCAGAGTGTCCAAGACATGGGGGCAGAAAAACACATACCTCACCACACACACACACACACACACACACACACACACACACACGCACACGCACACGTACACCTTATTTGTATTAACCCTTAGAAGTCTGGGTTTCCTGTATATTTCATTTTAAATTAAATCGTTTAAAGTGGAATTGCATGCTTTTCCCATTGTCAAGAAAAAAAAAGGTAGAGAATGCTTTACGAATTCAAATCTCTGCTTAAAGCTGCACTTACAAACAGACAAACAGCTTGTGTAGCTTATGTAGAAATAGGAGTTTGCAGATAGGACACTGAGAACATAGGAAAGCTATGTAGTTATGTGCTAATTATGTCTAAATCATGCCAATGTCTTTTTGTTATATATAGTGCTTAGACATCTAAATTTGTTGAATACCCAGGTAGAATTGGCAAGCCATGGTGTTTTTAATTTGAAGTGCATGGTGACCTATGGAAGAAGAAAACTGAAGTGTTAAAATTGCACCCCCTGAACCATGTGTGGTGCACTGAGCTGACTGACCCGTTAATAAAGGGTCAAGGCTGGCTAATAGGCATGGCACAGAGCCTGTAGCTGAAGGCCTCCTGTAAGGCAGTCAGGGGCAGAGAGAGAACTTCAGAGAACTGTCATCAGGGAATAACTGGTAGAACATAATCAAAGTCAGGAAATTGATGCAGAATTAAGAATTAGTTGGTAAAACAGAGAAGAAAACCACTTGAATTAGTAATGAAAAAGTCCCAATACTTTTGTCCATATAGTGTAGAATCTCACATGATTTCTCTTGTCATTCAGCTGTTGTGAAAAGAAACATGGGGGTGCAATGCATAAATGATGGATTAGGTTATTTTCCATATAATCTGTGTATGAAAGCTAAGCTGGCAGCCTCTTGGCGTTTAATAGACGTTGAAAGTTGATTGCATCTAGGTACATAAAATCACAGAAACGATGTAAGTAAACCACAATAATGAAAAATGCAAGTAAAAATTGAGTTATTTCAAACTGACTGTGAAAACATTTGTGTGCATTGAAAACATTTTGAGGAGCAGAATGTCCTCATGCCTCTGGCAGCCAGTGAATGTGTGTATGTATACATGTTTTGGTCTCTAGGGAAGAGCATGGAGGAGATGAAGAGGCTTTTGCTGCTGCTGCTCGGCTGCGCTGTTCAGGTAAGCTGAGCCCTTCACCCTGTGCTTCCACACCTACAACCAGGAAGCAGCAGACAGAAATCGCCCTGTCTGAACATGCCTGCCCTTTCCCTCTCCAAATCAAACATGCGTGCACGCACGCACGCACGCACGCACGCACACACACACACACACACACTGATTTTTACTGATAGTTTTGTAACTCAGTCCAGAAATAGAAATGAGTCTGTTCTGTGCAGGTCCCAGCTGTTCCCAACAGTGCCAGGTTGTTGTAGCCTTATCTTTTTATCAATGCCCCTCTCTTGCTCTCTCTCGCTCTCTCGCTTGCCCTCTCTCTCCCTCTCTCTCGCCCAATCTCTCCCTCCCACTCCTACTCCACAGGTTTTTCCTGATCTCTGTATAGACATAAACAGCATGGATTAACTGAAGCAGGAATCCATACAGGAGTGCTGTTGAGTTGCTTCTATTAAGATCTGTAATACAGATTTAATACAGCAATAACAAAGACCCCTGTCTTGTGCTTTGCTTTATACTGAGAATCCCCTTCATAGTCTTTTATGCATCAAAGACCAAAGTGTCTGACTCTAGCTGGTTGATCTCCTGCAAAAGCATCCATTTAGCTAATCATCTTTATTGCCGTCTAATCCCAGTTTTTTTTGCTTATTCTTGTCTCTGGAAAAAAACCAGAGGCTTCACTTCTGTAGAAAAACACATGACAGAACCAAGCATGCCTTTGTGTAGTAGCACTGATCTCTTTCTCTCTCTCTCTCTCCAGTGCGAGCGTAAAGAGGAGCTCATTGAGAAGATTAAGCAGCTAGATATTGAAACGCAAGCAGCCATCGTCTCCCATATCCAAGAGGTGGGAACATGTTTTAAATCCTTTGAACTGTCATTCAAAGTCATCCTGAAAGATTTGAGGGTTTCGAGTGTAAACACCTTTCTTTCTTTCTGTAGGTGACCCACAACCAGGAGAATGTTCTGGACCTGCAGTGGCTGGAGGTGGGGGAGCTGCCAGCGGAGGAGCTGGACCCTATGTCTCGCACCATGGCCTTTCACCTCCGCAAACTCATCGACGAGCGAGATGAGTGCCTAGAGGTAACCTCAGTTATCACTATAGAAAACCATTTTAAAAAGAAACCTATAAATAGCCATTAAAAACATTAATATGTACACTTAATAAAAAGGTGTGGATTTTTTTTTTGAGAAATGACCGAATAGTTATGTGTGGAAATCCCCACTATAACGCGGAAACTGGAAATATCCTCTGCCTTTTTTTTTTTGTTGCTTTTTTTGTGGCAATAAATATATTGTTTCTGGATGTTTTCACACAAGGGGAATCAGGGCAGGCTGTAGGCAACCCCAGGGTTGAGCTCCCGTGCTCCAAGCGTGGTTTCTTTGTGGTGCACTCCAGGAGACCTTTCCAACAAGTCCTCATTTGTATTTTTAGCCCGAGTAGATCAGGGGTTATTCCCCGAAATCCGTTAACCTTGCCGCGGTGTCCCAATACTATTGTTCAGCGAACTTCCGAGTTGCATATCGGAGAATTTAAATTAAATGAGGCGAATATGGGTTTACCTTTCCAATTTCTGTAAGGGTAATGCATTAAACTGAAATGAAAGTGTTTTGGGAGGATATTTGGGGACGCATTTTTGGGTTTGCACTATAAAAATAGGTATTTTTAGGCATTTTTTACCAAAACACAACGTGGTTTTTCACTATACATGGGTGCTCTTGCATCGTAACCCCCCTGAAAAGCAGGGCATTACTGTATATTCTTATGCCTTTTTTGTAGTTGCATCATGTAGCTGTGTACCACCAGAATACAGAATATCCCAAAACACAGAAACGGTTATGAAGTAAACTATGGCTGAATCCAGAGTCTGACTGATGTGATGTTTTCCGCTATGTGTGCTGTTAGCTGATCTTGGACCTGACCCAGGAGAGGGATTACTTGCAGTCTCAGCAACCCCCAAGTCCTGTTAGCTTCTCCAGCCCTGAGCGACCCTCGCAGCTCACTGTGCTCTCTAAAGAGGACCGTCAGCATCTGGCAGTGGAGCTAGCAGACACCAAGTCCAAACTGCGGCGATCCCGTCAAGAGCTGTGAGTATCAGGAACGCTATATCATTCTGTCTGTAGCATAAATGCCTGCTGTGCACTGGCCTGACTATGGTCATCTGAACAAAGAGTGTAAATCAGAGGGATAAATGATTGAATCCCTCCAGAAGTGAATGGCCTTATACCTCTCCACAATTTCTTCAGGTCCTGGAGTACCAAATCTAGTGTGTTTAAAACATATCTTCTCTTGCACGCAGAGAAGAGAAGACTGAGCAGCTGATGGACACGAAGAACGAACTTGAACGGCTGGATGCGGAGATGCAAAAACTGAAGCAAGAAGTCAGTGTCCGGCGGCTGCTTATTTACTGAACATTTTCACATTTTCTCTGTGTGTCTCTGAGCAATCAGAATGGCGTTTTAAGTGCATATGTGCTGCTGTAAATGAAATTTGGTTTCAAGGGCTTGTAAAGGCGGGGAATACCAAAATCTGTTAATCCGCATTCGGCTTACAAATGTTTCTTCTGTAGGGACCTTATCATATTATCAGAGCCAGAATGAAACCACATATATTTGACGTTTCTTAAAAAATAAAAATTAAAAAAGACTAGAAAATTTCAGGACAAATGTTACATTCACTTACATTAAACATCAATGTTTCCTTCTTCTCCAGAATAGAAGGTTTTGCTTTCACAGCAACAATATGCTTCTGTAGATTAATGTTGCTACATATTTATGACTAATGTCAGTTGAACAAATGCCGTTTCTATGCAGAACACTCAGCTGCTGGCCGAGGCTCGGTCAGTGAGAGCGTACCGTGACGAGGTGGACGCTCTGAGGGAGCGTGCAGGGAGAGTGGACAGGCTTGAAACAGAGCTGGCCCGGTTCAAAGAGAAACTGCATGATGTCCACTTCTACAAGGCCCGTGTGGAGGTAACCTCATTGTGTCATTATTTTGAAGAAATTATCTCTTTTTGCAGGGGCTAACTCTGGGAGCTCCGGCTGACTCCGGTTAGCCATGCATGAACCTGAATGCACCATAGTCCTCTGCAGCTGTCAGTGACAGGCGTCTGTCAGACACCTATTTAGAGTCCATGTTCTGTGTTTTCATTACCCTTCCCTGTTCCCCTGTAGGAGCTGAGAGAGGACAATATGACCCTGCTTGAGACTAAGGCCATGCTGGAGGAGCAGCTGAGCACAGCTAGAGGACGCTGTGATAAACTGCATGAGCTTGAAAAGGAGAATCTGCACCTGCGCTCCAAACTGCATGACATGGAGATTGTAAGTAGGAATGTAAGGAGTGTTTGTGTGTGGGTGTGAGAATGTGCGTTCATTTTCCCTGATCTGTGTGTGTGTGTTGCAGGATAGGGACAGTGATAAGAAGCGTCTGGAGGAGCTGCTGGAAGAGAACATGCTGCTGGAGATTTCACAGAAGCAAAGCATGAACGAATCTGCTCACCTGGGCTGGGAACTGGAGCAGCTGGCAAAGAACAATGAGGTCAATGAAGGTCAGTCGGAGGGACAGTACAAGTGTGCACAATTTTCTACCCAGTTTAGTAATAAGAACTGTCTACCTGTTAGCTAGGCCTCTTACTATCATGTGATGCTCGAAAGCTGGGGGGCAAAGGCTAGGATGTCCTTCCAACTAAAGTCAGTTTTCCACCACATGTTACTGGCTCAACTTAACTCTACTTTCCCATTAGGCCACTATAGCAGCCAGTATTACTTACAGCATTACTAGTACTCTGTTGTGGTTCCTAGCAACCTCAGTAGGTATCAGAACAGAATCAGAAGACTGCAGACTGATTGGTCAGACGAATAGCCACACTGAGGGGGTGGAAAATGAACAAGGTACCATGTACCAAAAATCGAGTAGAACAGAGTCAAGTTGATCTGCTAACATGCAATGGCCTCCTATCACTATTCTTTTTGAGAATGATCCAACATTATTCATTACATATATGGGTTAAGTGCGTAAATGCCCCATTTCTAGCCTTTAAGAATCCTATAACAAAGTGAAAGTGGTGATTGCCTGTTTTCTCTGGCAGCGCGCAAGTCTTTTGTGTTTGAGCTGAATGAGTCGACGTCCAGTCGGTTGCTGAAGCTGGAGAAGGAGAATCAGAGTCTGCAGAGCACCATTCAGGAACTGCGCGAGGCCTCTCTCAGCCTGGAAGAGGGCCAGCTCCATGCTTTGGAGCTGGAGAGGGAGAACCAAGGCCTTAGTAAGAAGGTACATCACAGCTTTTTTCTTTTTTTTTTTACTCATTTTAATGGCATAGTAATTTGTAATAAGGGTTTCTTGTACTCTGACTTAGTGATGAGACTTGTGGTCTTCCCTCAGCTTGAGCGTCTGCAGACTCAATTGGACCAGGAGAAGCAGACCACTCAGGACATGGAGAGCCTGGGAGAGGAGCTACTCAAGGAAAAGCAAAGGATGGAGAAAGCACTGCAGACCCTGCAGGCAGAGAAAGACAAACAAGTAAGGGCCAATCTCATACTTTGAATATGTGGATGCAGTACAAGTGAAAGTGCAGTACAAATGTTTCTCCATAACCCGAATATTTAATCTGACATTTTGACCGGGAGCTAAAAATGTAATAATAGAGGCATATTCTCCACCCTGTAGGACTGTGCAAACTGTTTGCCTAAATGTCCACTTACTTATCTCAAACCACACAGTGATCTCAAATAAACTCACAGAATACTGTATAATAGTGACTTAACTTACAGTTTATTGTAATTAGAATGAAAAGTACAATGTTACATGGCGATAGTATGTTACAAGAAAAACGTTTGCTACATATGTGTTCATAAGTGTCACAGAGGAACTAGTTTACTTACACATTTCTCAATCATTTATAAAAATGTTCTTTAGAGTATGTTTGAATCTTTTAATAGGGTAAGGAACCTTCAGATAACGTAAAGGTGTTTTACCTATTAAGGGTTATTCCAGAAACCTGTACATATCTCCTCGACAAAAATGTTTTTTTGTCTTGTTCTTTTATAAGAACAGTCAGATTCATACAGAAATCCAAAATGATGCTTTATTTAGCATCCAATTTAAAGCCTGATTTATTTCATTTTATGTATGCCTTTATTATCTGTGTACAGAAGTGTACATTATTGCTTAATACCATTGGTGACCATTGGTGACTGTTTTTTACCTCATTAACATTAGAATAAACAGATTTCAAAAAGCAGTCTAGGCTTAAACACTGTGTTTAACTTCAGTGTGAACTGAATTGCAACTGAATTGAAGATGTTATTGGTTCAACAGCTGAAAGTTTTGAACTCATGTTGTTCAACAGTTGTATATACTGTCCTACAAAGCCAAAGTGCAGTAACTATGCCAAAGATGAAATTGACTCACTGCAGTTTTTATGCCATCATTTCTCTGAAACGGGACAACTTTCTCCAAGATATTTTCTCACAAGACTAAGGAGATGTCCTAAATCCCATTTGTGGTCTAAAGTCAGTTTAGACCAAATATGTAGTTACTGCACATTGGCTTTGGCTCAGTAAAGTTTTATTGTCTTATTGGACTGGAATAAATGTATCCAAGTGTGTACAAATAATGGCTGTGTATTTCCATTTGTCAGATTTCTGAGCTGGAGCAGGAGAAGGAGCACCTGAACCAGGCTGTGGGTGCTCTGCAGAAGCGTGCTCAGGCGGACAGCGAGGCCCGCGTTCGTGAGGTAGAGACAGAAAACCGTGTCCTACACCAGACCATTTCAGAGACAGGAGGTCGTCTGGCACGGCTTGAGGCTGACAAACGTCAGGCCAACAAGGAACTGGAGGGGTTGCGGGAGCGTGGTGAGCGTTGTGAGGAGCTTGAGCGGGAGGTAGCACGTCTGGAACGTGGCCGTGAACAGTTGCAGCGTGAGCTAGCCTCGTTCAGGATCGCTGGTGAGCGTGCAGAGGCCCTGGAGCGCGAGAATGCCACCTTAGAGCAGGACAACCGGCGGCTGAAGAAGCAGGCAGATGCTGCACAGAACGCTCAGGTGCGCCTGGCTGCGCTAGAGAAGGACCGCCAACAGCTAGAGGAGGAGAACCTGGAGCAGCGACGTGCCCTGGACAGCCTCCGGCCGGCCGCTGCTCGCCTTGCTCAGCTTCAACTGGAGCATAGTGAACTGGAGCGTGAGAGACGAGACCTTCAAGGCACCCTGGAGGAACTCCGGGCCCAGGCCAAGCGCAGCGAGAGGCTAGAGCTCAGCTGCAGCAGCCTGGGTCAGGAAAACCAGCGACTACGCCAAAGCCTGGACAACAGCACTGCTAAACTCCAGGACCTGGAGAACGAGCTGCAGGAAGCTGAGAGCCAGAGCAAGGAGTTCCTGAAAGAGCTAGAGGAGCTGAAACAAGCGGGGAGCCGAGTGGAAGAGGCAGAGAGGGAAAGACGGAGCATGGAGCAAGAGTTGGTCCAGGCTGAGAAGGAGAAGAAGCAGCTGGAGAAGGAGGCACACAGGCTGAGGAGGCAGCTAGAAGCAAAGGAGGCTGCGCTGGAGGAGAGCTCACTCAGGCTGAGCAGCATAGAGAAGGAGGGCACAGCCATGAACAGGGAGCTTGCACGACTCCGAGAAGTTGCCGGGAGGGTCAAGGAGCTTGAGAGGGATAACAAGGAGCTGCATAAGCAGGTCACCATTGACAAGAGGACCCTGGCTACTCTTCGAGAGGTACCACAATCCTTGTAGCTCTTCTGGTTGAATCTGACTCTGGTAATCGCATGTTCTCTGTACCTTAAGTTTCTTTGGGTACAAACTGCAAATGAACAAATGTAAAATAACATAGACCTTAGAAAAATCATGCACGGTGACGAGCCTGGGCCAAAAATAAGTTTCCATCGTGTATTATATTGAGAATTATCAATAGTTAGATACACAAATACTGGTGGTATTTCCTGTTTTGGCATTCAAGTGCGCTGCTACACTTTACTTTACAAGTCACATTTCCTGACATATTTAGCTCAAGGTCACATGGCCACAAATCGCATGTGTCAGATCTAGCAACTCATTAAAACCGACTCAGATATGAAATGAAAAGATAAGATTTGTGTGCTTGAAATATCCTGCTATTTGTCTGAAATGGATTATGCTGTTATTAGTAAATGGCTAGACTTCTTTCTTCACTTCTGATAAGTAAAAGGTGCGTACTTCTACATAGTGTTCCAGAGTTCCAGTTCCAGTTAATTGCTCAGGCTTGAAATGAAACTCCTATTAGAGCTGTTATGGGGCTGTAAATGTTAGGCCAGACAAGGCCCGAACCTGACAGAATTCATCCAGAGCTTGACAAGTACATTTTGATTGACAACTTTTTAAAAGCCTGAACACGTTTACAGCCCAACATTACTGAAATGTTTGCACTAGAGGGTGACACGGGAGTGAATTTTCAAACCTCTCACGTCCCACTCCCACAAAAAAAAATCCCATCCCATCCCAATCCCATAAAAAAATTGGGGGAAAATCCCATCCCGTCCCAATCCCGGGAGAATTACTCCAACTCCCGTGTTGTTGTTTTTTTTTGCTGGAATCTGTCAGTTACAGTAAAAAAAAAAAGTCATCACATCTGTAATTTTTGACTTTACAGTGGCTGGCACCTTACGTTTTTACTATGAAGGAAGAAATTGGTTGCTTCAAGAGTGTTGCTTTGTATGTGTGATGCTAAGTAGTACTTAATTCAGTTGTCTACAAGTCTTGCAGCTGGCGTATTGCCTTTTCACGCCATCATTTTGAACGCGTAAAATTTTTTAAAGTTATTTTAGACCGCCCAGAAATGTCCGTGAGCACAACGGATTATTTTCAGACAGTAGTCGTTGCAGCGTAGCTTTCATGTCTGCCTCCATTTTGGTTATGATTTTCGTGTCTAAAAAGTGTGTGAAGAAGCCGCTTCTTCTCTTACATTATTGGTGTTTGGGGCTATCGCCACCAACTGTTACGGGTGTGTGGAGCACGCCATTCACTTAACCGGCTGCACACAGCAAACAGGGGGAGAGCATAAAGAGACAGGACAACTAGTATTGAGTTCAAAATTAGTTTATTTATTTAAAAGCTATATTTCTGTGTAAAATTATCATAGTGTTATTATGATTCCCGGTCCCGCCCACTCCCGCTTACATTTTCTCCAGTCCCGTCCCAATCACGTTATTAATAGTGATTTGGTTTTCCATCCCACGGGATTCCTGAAAAATCTCAGCCTCTAGTGCACACGCACACAGTTATTTTGCCTTTTGTCAAAAATGAGTCATTGACATATTTTTTTAACATCATTTATTCATGACTAACATTGGCTATAGGCCACTTGGAGCAAAGAAATAAAATAAGTCCTCTGTTAACATCGTAACATCTCAGCGCCTAGACATACACTTGGCCAAATTGGTCAACGTGCCAACAGAAATCTTTAACAAATTAAATGAATTTGGCAATAACGAAATTAAGATAAAGGCTCCACAGGATTTGCTTCGCCTCTCTCAACAATCCGGCCTTAACAGCAGCTGAAGTTTAATAAGAATATCGCCAACATTAGCCTACGTACTCTGTCAACATTACGCATTTAAGACTCAATTAATATTTAGTTATATTTTGAAAAACCTTTACTCACCAAGATTAGGCTACATGTTTTTGTGGAGGAAATTGATTGAATTAACTGTAGATGGCTTCAGTGCTGCTGCAAGTGGTCAGCATGCAACCAAAACGTAGCCTCTGTTTCACCTCTGTTTCACCTCCTCAGCATCCATTTTCATATCTTTCTTGCCTCATCTGTGTGCTCATTTACTGCAACAACCTGAGCCCATGTGAAATGATAGAAATTAAGCCCTAACCTGGCAAAGATCTTCAGCTCTGTCTCATATGTTGCTTATGTAGCTTTGGTCAATAGTGACTGTGCTTTACTATATTGCTCTGCACTGCACTGTGACTTCTTCTAACTGACCACTAGTAAACCATGTTAACATAAAGCTATGTGACTGTGCTGTAGGAGCTGGTGAATGAGAAACTGAGGGTGCAGCAGCAGTGTAATGAGCTGGAGAAGCTCAGTCATGAGCTGGAGAAGATCGGCCTGAACCGAGAGAAGCTGCTGCAGGAAGAGCATAGCTGCGAGGACAAGTGAGTGAACAGCCAAACTGCATTATCCCTTACTTATTTCTTTAAAATAATTCCATGTGGTAAAACCAGATTGTGTATTTGACCTTCCATTGGTTGTTTTGTGACTGCTGCCTCCTCACTTCCAGATGGAATAGGTGAGTTACCCGGTCAAAGCCAACTGTGTAGTGAATGTTTCACACAACTCCTCGACTTCAGCTTTTACTCTCTTTGTTTTCTAAACCTGTCTCAAAGTGTGTGTTGGCTGGTGTAGTGACCCCAGACCAAAGCCTTTAACAAGAGGGGCAAGGCCGTGGCTGTGTGCACTACAGTGTCTATAATCATTTTCTCATATAGGGGCCATTATATAGGTACATGAGTAATTACAGACCAGGCCAACACTCTCTTTGGAAACGGTACTGCTCTTTGATTAATTTTCTCTGGAATGTTCCCTGGAGAGTTGTCTCAGGGGAGGAGTTCCCCTGCCTCTATTGAGTAATAGTCTCAGTCTCTCTCTCACTCTCTCTCTCCTTCTCTCACTCTCTCTCTCTCTGTCTATTGTACACACACACACACACACACACACACACACACACACACACACACACACA
>JBBPDC010000001.1:40118512-40135571 GCA_037974485.1 Hemigrammopetersius urotaenia
GAGGTTGAATTTCGTGCTGTTCACACTGTGTGCTGTGGTGTGTTCATGTATGACAAATGGTCACTTTCACTTCACTTCACATGAATTACAGTACAGTCTATGCAAGGGTAATATTGGTATTTAGATTCTAGCATGGCAGGTGACAGCAGTTCAGTGTAAGCTGTACATTGGAGATATGGGTTCACCTTTACATTTTTTTAAGGGTAATGTATTAAGCTGAGTTAAAAATTAAAGTGTTTTGGGAACATATTTAGGGGCATATTTAGGGTTTACATGCATTTTTTTTAACCACATCACAACATTTTCACAATACGCGGGTGCTTTTGAAGCTTAACCCCTATGTATAGTTTGTGTGTGTGGATGTATATACACACTTTTGTAAAAATGCTGGACTGTCCCCATTTGTAAATTATTTTTTTAATGATGTCTGTGGTCAATTAAAGCATAATTAAAATAATAAATGATGTATTTGGTCTTTGACTGTTTGCAGGGTGTCACACACGCATTCACAGCTTCAACAGGAGTATCAAGGGCTACAGCATCAGACCAAGGAGCTGAAGACGTCTCTGAACGAGTCACAGCTGGAGCTGAACCGCTGGCAGGCACGTTACGACCAGCTGAAAGAGCAGCACCAGGGCCTGGACATCTCTATGACCAAACTGGACAACCACTGTGAGGTGCGAGAGAGAATAACTGACTTACTAACCCTCAAACACAAAGCGCCTCATACTAGAATGCAGTGATATGAATAGATGAACAGTGTTCTTAAAGATTTTGCATATTCAGGCTCTTCATGTACAATCAGCCTGCTACTCTTTTTTTATATATAGTAGCAGGGCTATCCAAGATGTCAAAGTATCCCCAAAATGGCAACTTTGCAGGAAAATGTAATATGGGATTTCTTTCTAATGCAAGATGATGCATTTTTAATAAGTAATTGTTAGGTCTCTGTCCTTTCATCATAAAAAAATCTTCACATTTTGTAGAACTTTAGTGTTCAGAGGATATAACAATATTTTTTTTTATTATAAATAGAGCATTGATCTTAAAACAATTGCCAATTGAAACTGTTGTGTAGTGCCACCCTATGATTTGTCACTGAGTGCTGATTGCCCCTATCCCATCTTGCCAGAGCTGAGTGTTTTTTGTTTTTTTTTTGGCACTACGGGCAGGACTTGCATTCCATACTTCCTCCTGGCTCTGTGCACCGGGCTGTGGATGTGTATGGGAAGCTATGGTTGAGTGTGAAATATGTGTGTGTGCTTGTGCAGCTGCTGACCCGACTGAAGGGGAATCTGGAGGAGGAGAACCATCACCTACTGAGCCAGATCCAGATGCTGAGCCAGCAGAACCAGACTCTGCTGGAAAGGACCATGGAGAGCAAGGAACTCTACCACGAGGAGCAGAAACAGTACATGTGAGTGTGTGGAGCAATCAGTCTAATTTTTCTCATGTGTTTTTGACTTGTTTCTGGTTTGAACTCGTTTCCCTTGTGTGCTGCAGTGATAAGCTGAACTCGTTACGGAGGCAGAAGGAGAAACTGGAGGAGAAGATCATGGATCAGTACAAGTTCTATGACCCGACTCCTAAAAAGTAAGCTCACTCTTAATGCTAAGTGAATACCCATCTCTTATACATCAAGTTTACGCTTAGTCCTTCAGTTAAAAGAAGTAGAAATAGACCTTTTTGCCCCAAAATAGACATTTTTTTAAGTGCCATGATTTACAATTCATGCTTTTCTTTAATTTGTAGTGCTTTGTGACTTTCACCAGTGACTGCATCACTGTGCACCAGTTTGAGGCTAAGCTAATATAGATAAGTAGTAGAAGTTTATGATGGTCATTAGTGTTGTGCAAACTTCACACCTCATCACACATCTCATGCAACCGAGTCATTTCAAATAGGCTGGCCCAAGTGTGGTTTTTTTTTTGGTAGATAATGTGATGTGGTATGCTGTTATCTACAAAAATGGACTGTATTTTGTGAATGTTGTAAAAATAACTATAAACAGTCAAATGGTATCAGAAAGGTGTGCGGCATGCAGAAAGCTGATCGTTGATGTGGGATTCCATTGCTTATTAGCTTCTTTCGCCTCATAACTGCAATGCACCGCAGATTTCCTGACTCACTGACTGACTATTGCAGATTGTATATGACTATTGGTAAAAGGCTAATGTATCCATTATGTTCAAGCTGTCACCTTTACATAGGCTGAGTCATTTACTCCTATTTGGATCTGGGGAAGCTGGTGGCCTAGTGGTTTGGGAGTTGCCCCTGCAATCAGAAGGTTGTGGGTTTGAATCCCAGGAGTGCTAGTGGCACCACTGATGTACCCTTGAGCAAGGTACCGTCCCCACACACTGCTCCCCGGGCGCCCTTTTGGTGGCAGCTTACTGCTTCATTTAGTGAAGGGGTTAAATACAGAGAAAGAATTGTTCACACTGTGTCCTGTGCTGTGCTATAAGGGGCCACTTTACTTTATAACTGTTCTTCAGGAGTGTCTTTTAAGCTTTTTTGTGTTTTTGTTTTTGTTCCTGCAGAAGGAGCCATTGGGTAGGAGCTAAAGCAATAGCCAAACTAATCAAGCCCAAGAAGGAATCTCCCCGCGAGAGGCCTGAGAGCTCTCGCGAGCGAATCCGCAGCGCACCAGACATCCCCCTACCAGAAATCCCTGTGTCCTTAGACTGCCCTGACAGCAGCCCACCCCTTCCTCCCCCTCCACTACCCCCTCGCCAGTCCCGCCTCAGCCATGACTCACTGGGCAACCACTCAGTGGAGGAAAACCATGTCCAGTCTCCAGTCTTCTCCCCACCACCCAATAACAAAGGTGAGTACACCCCCTGACCAGCCACCCCAGCAGCCCAGTACAGTGCCTGCAGAAAATGATGCATACAGATCTGTCAAATGAACGAGTCTTGTTTTGTTGTTATTTGTTTTTGTGAATTGTGTCCAGTTACAGCTCAACACATTTTAAATTATTTAACACAGGATGTAGGTCTAGTGTCGGATATATAAACTGCACAGAGTTCAATATTGCTTTTATAAAATGGTGACATTAGACACAGTTTTGGTAAATAATTACATTTATTAGTAATAAATAGAAATACTTGCTAAAAATGTATTTTGTTAGATAAGAGTTATATGAGCCTATAGATTTTATACAGTAATTGTACATTAAAAAATGCAGCGGTGTTTTACCCATAGAGTTCGCTAAAAGTGTAAATTGACCACACGTTTGTCACGTGTTTATATCCACTATTTCACAACTGGCTATGCATGTGGTTCAGCCAATCAGGTTTTAGAACCAAGCTGCATTATTTTAGGCTAAACTCACATTTTCATTCATTTTATATGTTGGATGCTGTAGTCATTTTTTTCCACTAGGGGGATACATGCCTACATTTAAACTCCTCTAGACCTCTGCTCTGCTAACCTCTAGATTGAATCTTTATTATCCTTCATCTTAACCTTTGTGTAATATTGCATGCATTTCATCTATTTCATCTAAATGTATTTGTTTCTTCTAAGGGTGTTTGGACTTCATTCATAATCACACTGTTAACTTTCTGACTCCTCTCTTCTTTTCCACTGACCCTTCTCTCTGTCTCCCTCTCTCCCCCTCTATGTTCTGTTGTATGGTCATTAATCCTTGGCCCTCCTCACATGCACACTTATACACACTCAAACGGGCAGCACCTAAAAAGTTTCGTTTTCTGCGGAAAGCGAAGAGCCAGGAGAAAATGCGTGTGCCACGGACCCCGCCCTTGCGGTCCTCTCTGGCCAAACGACTGCGCTTCTGGGCGTCCACTGACATTATTATGCCCAGCTCCCCCTGCGAGCCACTTACACAGATCGGCCAGTTCTAGTCTCTGTTACCCCTCATCATCACCAACATCACAACAACATCTTTCAATAAGCTCAGTCATTGTTAGTTATTTTTCTAGTTTTCCCATCACATTTTTATCCTATTTTTTGTACTTCTAATATTTATTTAGACTCTTTATTATGTTTTTGTCATTTTGTCATATTCCGTTCTTTTGTAAGTCTACGCACAAATGCCAAAGAACACCAGGGAGCATATTTCTGATGTCACAACCATAATAACGTGTTTAAAGTACACTACTTATAGGCAGTAACTCAGTCCACACAGTAAGGAAACACATTAACACATGCATGCATGCACACACACACACACAGGCTGAACCCTACATGAGTGCTCTTATTGGGACCCGTGATGCCAGGCCAGTGGATTTCCAAGTAGAACTTTGCCGTAAGTAGGAATGTGTTGCAGTGGAGCTCTGAACGTGTCTGGCTTTGCTGTTGCTCCAGGAGTAATGTGTGTGCTGCCTGCTTGTTTTTGCCTGCTTTGTTCATGTTCGTTTTCAGCTCAACAAAATGGTTTGAGTTCCAGATTCAAGATTCTTTATTTGTCACATTCGTAGTCTAACAAGTACAACACACAGTGAAATGTATCCTGAACCACTCCTTACTGACTGTGCAAACATTATAAACAATAAGTAAATTTTTTAATTTAAAAAAATATAAATCTTAGATTTTCTAACACAAATCTAAAGTAAGTGACTTAAACTTAGACTTAAACAAGGAGTACCAAAAAATTGTTGTTTTTTTTTAAATGTGTGTTCATATAAATGTAGCAGCAATATGTACATTGCGCAAATGGAATGTTAAAGTGTATTGTGCCATAATAGCACAGCAATATAAAACCGAGTGAACAAAGTGACCAGAGTAATGTAAACAGAGTAATTTAACAGTGACCAGAGTAATGTAAGCAGTAGTGTAGCAGCATGTGATGTAATAATAAATCAGATATGATATGAAATATGACAGAGAATGTTCTGAAATATGACATTGAATAAGATATGAGGTCCTGTTTCAGTCCGTTATAGTAATGGGGGCATGTTCTGATTTAGGACTCGAATGGCCTGAGGATAGAAGCTCCTCTTGAGTCTCTCTGTTTTTGCCCTGATGGTGTGGAACCTTCTGTCCGATTGCAGAAGTTGAAACAGTCTGTTACTGGGGTGGTATGAGTCTTTTAATGTCCGAACTGCTCTGGACCAACATCTCCTGATGTAAATGTCCTATATGAGATGTTGGTCCAGTTTGCAGGAACAATAGAAACAACAGGACAAACTTTTTTTTTCTTTCATATTTTAACATATCATATCGAGTATCATTCATACTTTTTTGACGTTGAAACTCATCCCTTTGATACTCTTTCTTGAACATTGCTTTTGTTTATAAAGTGCTTTTGTTTATAAAGTGCTTTTGTTTATAAAACCAGAAGTGGATATGCGGCTTGTAAATAAGAAGTAAGTTTGAGTGGGTGGACGTGGGTTTATATCCTGATCATAATAGTTTGCTTTTTAGAAGCACTGGTCCTAATAACTGTGATTTAGACAGACAATGCCCCGTTGATTTTTGAATTAGATACACAGCAGGTTTGAAAATTTGGATTATGTTTTTTAGCCTTCCTTTCTTTTTCATTTTTTTATTGCTAATTTTATAGCCTACATTTATTATAGCACATCTTCAGTAAATGCCTTTAAAATGACTTTGATTTTTACTCTATGGTAAATTAACACAAATTATAGCTGGTTAACTTCAAGTAAACATGCAAACTCACTTCAGAATGTGAAAAATGGCACAGAGCAGAGACACGTGAGAAATCTTGGTCATTGCACAACAAAAAATGCTTAGTGTAAAATCTATGTTAAACACTTAGTTTTAAGGCATTACATGTTTAATGACTCATATCAAACATATCATTATAATAATACTTATCCATATACAGTATTGCTAGTCTCCAGTGTAAGTGATGCTAGAACTGTGGAGCTCAGGGCCTGAAAAAGCATTGCTTCTATCTCTGCTTCATACGAATCCTTTTCAGATGGACCTATAACTCAAACTCCTCAGTCCACCCATTCAACTCTGTAAATATAAAATTGTGATTCTATTTTGTTACACCGTTAACATGCACCTGACTCCTGAAAGCTGCATTTGAACCAGAGGCTACAATCACAACTACAGAAAGTAGTTAAAATTGTTTAATTATAATACTACAATGATATTGTTGCTCAATGAGTATCTTGAGAATGAGTCCAAGATCAGCTGTGTACATGCATTTAAAAAATGTATGTGCAATGTATGTGTGTGTGATGACCCCAATGTCCTGACATTGCATTAAAACTAGTATTGTGTGTGTATTGATGATGGCCAAGGATGAATAAGATGAATGGGGCCCTCGGTGACAGCAGTCACAGAAGCCTGCTGGCCTTGTATTAACCAGGCCAGTCAATAGAAATCTAATTGAGTGTGTGGAGCAAGAGGTGTGCATGGGTGTGCAAGTTAATCAGCAAGTTTTGTTATGGAAACATCAGCGTAAGTGATGGAGGAATTTTACATAGTCTTCCCCAGCCTATGTGCAGCATATTCTCAGTACACCTTCACCTCATCTGTATATGGGGCTCACTCTCTGGGCTTGTGTCTGGTGTATATTTACACATTGATTTCACAGTGCCATATTTTTCCTTGACCAGTTTTCTGTTCGCGTGTGTGTGGCCTTTGGAATATAATGTGAACACAACATGCATTTAATCTTTATTATCTTCGCAAACACTGTTTGTTTACACATTTGCCAGCCTGACCTCAGTAGCAGTACATCCATGGACTGAACACGCAAGTCTTTGACAATGGTGTTTGATTAATTGCTTAAAAAAACAAATGGTTCAGTATTATGCCATAATTTAACAGCCCTAGTGCAGCTGGTTTAGACAGTGATTTACTCTTGCCTGAGGAAGTGCAGTTTGTGTGTGGGGGGGGATTGGTAAGGTTACAAATAAGGCAAAAAATGTGATTTGATTTGTGCCTAAGCTGCGACAATCCTGTCCACTTCACTGTCCAGCAGTGTGCTAGATAGAGAGGTTTGTGCCTTGGGAAATACCAGATGTCACCCAGATAGATGTGCATGCATGCGGCCAAACTCTAATGACTTTGACTTTCTTTCTTAGGTCACTCATGAATTCTGTGGCTTGTTATTTTTCTGGGCTTATTTTCTCTGCAAAAACCGCTTTGCCATGATGGTCTGTGTAGTATATCTGCAGAGCTAAAGGCAATTTTACTACATAAACTGTTGAAAATCAATCTTAACCTCAGGATTGAAAACTGTATCACACCTAAAATGTATATCAATCTACCACTAACTCTCAGAAGTGCGGTTTGATGAGTTAGTCCCTGTCTATTTGGATGGGATGCCTTAAAGTGAGTGCTCTAAAAATGCTTTGCAGCAAAATCTTTGTAGCTCTTTCAAGATGTGAAATGCAGCTTTAATTTTCCATGTCATGCAAGGTGTGTTGAAAGTTAACAGTCTACTATGTGAGTGTTCTGCCTTCGTTGTATGGGCGGTGACCAAATGCTTCCTGTCAGGAGAAGTAAACGTCAACCGCTGACTTTTAGAACTACTTAGGGTGTTGTAGCAGTAATAATTAATGAATGAAGTACATGTATATGTATATATATATTGCATAATACATTACATAACTTATTACATTACATAATATTACATATGCAGGGTCAAATTGAAAGCATTTGTGCCCTCTCTACTAACTCCACGTGTGTGCAAGTGTTTGCTCTAACACGCTGTCCCATGCTGCTGCTCACCATATCCGCAGGATCACAGCAACAGTATTTGTGTAATGTGCTAGTGTGTAATATTCAATGAAGCTCCTAACTTTACCTCCTCTACAGGTTTGAGTGACAATGGTGGCTCCAGAAGCAGAGAGCTGTACCGGCTAGCAGGGGGAAGCAGTGAGAGTGTGAATGGGCACGAGGAGCTGGCTGTCAGACGGAGGGCCTTAGAGCCAGGAGCCTCCTGTTCTACCCCACTGAACCACAATTCCCACAGTGCACCAGGCTTCACACCCCCCAGCTCGCGACCAGGACGCCGACCTAAAGGTAATGGAATAAACGCCTGAAGATGCATGTCTGTATTGATATCTAGAGTCAAAATGTCATCACTGACTCCTCTTCGACGTTCAGGGTGTCCTCTGTGTTAAAGGAATCCTCCAGGGCTTTTCATCATAACCTCTGTCTGCAACTTCTGTTCTGCGCAATCAATTACCACTGCAGTTGTAACACAGAAAATCTTTTGACCTTGCTGTGTTTCATAAACAGGGAAGTCCATGTTTTTACAGTTGTGTTCACACAAACCAGACGTCATTATGACTTTAGTGCAAATATTGCAGTTTAATTTAATATCTAATATGACTAGTGAATCTGTACATGGTTTATATATGTATTATATATTATATATATCGGTTGATGAGGGTAGTATAGTGAGTAATCACAGTGTTAAACCTTAAATTAATCAGTGTATTTATACTGAACTATTCTCTGTGAGGTGGCGCTCTAGAGCCATTAGGGTCCTCAGACGTCTGGTTTCTGTTGCCACCACTGTGAGCAATTCACATCAACCCACTCTGAGCTTTGTGCAGCTATTTTGACATATCATTGGAATTCCCCGTGACAGAAATGAGATCAGGAAACCACTCTGAAGGTCTGTAACATATTCTGTAGGAATGAACAAACGAGGCGTTGGTGCTCGCAGGTGTATTTTGGTTGGTAGACTTGTGCCATATTATTTTGTCATTAAAAACTGTATTTTGATTTGTGTGCGCACATTGTGAAAACAAAGGTTAGTGGGGCTTATGTTTTAGCCACTATCACTGAGAAGAGTCGTCTTACAGGGAGTATTCAGTCAGTCCTTCCACTTTACTGTGCTCAAAGTATCAACAGCACTTTTGCTCTAATTTAATGTTTATTTAATTGCCTGGATCATTCTCCCATCTCTGTCGGATACCCAAATACACACAGGAAGACACCAGTAGCCTTAGGCCGAAGTGTATGTTATTGCACTTAAGTTTGCATAGAAGTGAAAACTTCACATCCAAAAAGAGAGATTACAGTGTTAATGCATATAATTGGCTGTAGAATCACATAGAATGCTGAATGAAGTTTGAAGTCTGAAACTGCTTATTGAGCAATAGATAAGAACAGGAACCATGCTGCTTTCATATACGTTTTATGACGTTGGTAGTATTGGTGTTATGAAATAACTGGGTTTCCTCTCTCTGATACTGATCGCTCTGATACTGTTCGTGTTTCTCCTGCTACTCAGAGTAAGTGAAATGGATGAGGCAGATTACAGTCATATTCCATCACAGCTCACTCACATTTTCTGAGAGAGAGACTCTCTTACGAAGAGATTAGGGATGAGTCTCAAGCATGTGCCACTCGCTCATTCTCACCTCCCTGTGTTCTTCAGGGTTAATCTCTGAGGAGGACTTGCGTCTGCACTCCCTTGATGCTGGCTTTGGGTCTGGTGGCCATGGAAACGCAGGTAGGAGCCAAGTGGAAATCAATAAGTGTCACCTCACTGTTACCTTTCTCTGGCATTCATTTACTCATCTGTGTGGACAAACAAATGTGCATCTCTTTTCCATTCCCCTCTCCGTCCCGCAGGCCACAGGCCCGGCTCTGCCGATTTCAGCCGAAACACCTCCAGCAGTAGCTCTCCCGTCAACTGTAAAGGTGTGTAAGCACAAAAACCCACTCTTGTACTCTTAAGCACAGTTCCCACATGACGGGCCAAATTCACTGAATAGAGGCCATCTCTAAACTGGATCACTGCTTGTTAGAACTGTTTCGATAAATTATCTTGATCAGTGTTTCTTGGATAAACACATCACAAAGGAACAGGGGTTCAGTTTACAGTGCACTCACAGAGAATTTTAATTGCACGATTTTAGAACTATAATCCGTTAAGGGTCCACATAAGGCAGGTTCATCTCTGAGTTCTGTGTAATTTGCAAATACAGGGGGTTACGAGGGTCTCGACATACGACGTTTTGAGTTTACGATGCTCACATGGGCGAACTAGTTTAGTCGTGGCACTGCGGAAGAATACACAGAATACACAGTAACCTGCTGTATGAGTGAGGGAGTATATTTATCTAAGCGCAAGTGTTCCGTTTGTGTTTCTTTGTTTGGTGACTTTTTGGCCTTTATCATGGCTTTTGATTTTTTTTTTTTTGTACATTTGTTTTGGTGTTTATAGATTTTACAACTGTGTCGGGACAAGTTATTAACTTAGGCTAGGTTTGTTTCAACCAAAATTCAGGCTACATCACTATCATAGGAACGGCTCTTCGTTGTAACTTGAGAATCCCCTGTAGTTTGCGGTTGGGGTTCATTCTTTGGTACCACCTTCATAGCTGTTCAACAGCTCAGGTTGTGGGCTTGGACAGGTGGGTTTGCATGGTAATCTTTAGCTGGTTGTGTGAGCAGACAGGCAGGCAACAATCAATGTGCAAATATGGAGCAAAGAAAACACATTCGCAATTATCCCATGAAGCATACACAAGCTGTGAAACCTTTAATTAATGTCGATAATTGCTTTGCACAACATGTTTGACTTTTAACCTGTTTCATGGCACATCCTAGCTATGTATATTAGATTCAATTGTATTTGTTTGACTTGTGGTTGCTTTGTGGTATAATTACCTAATATTATAATATTGAGGCAGATGAAATATAATGATGATGGATATCGAAAGTAGCAAAGCACTCCCAGGTGTTTGTTTGCTGAATGACATTGCGCGTTGCTGCTAGTGGCCCAGTTTACAAATGACTAAATGAGGACTTGAGGGTGCAGAGACCCTAGCTCAATGTAGGTGGGCACAGTCACAGGTGATGTGTGATTAAAACAGATGGGTGTGAGCATGTGCTGACCTCTACCTGTTAATCAGAATCAGAAAACCTAATTGATCCCGGAGGAAATTGCTTATCTGCCAAGACACACAGAGACAAGAACAATATCAAATAGAAAGTCTAAATAAATCTAAATACAAATCTTTAGACAAAAAGCTCATACTATATGCTGTACTAAAGGCAGTGTTGTGCTGTCCTGACTGTGTTTTATCTACTTTGCTATCCAGTTTCATAGCATAAACATGTGCAACAATACAGTCCCAACTACTAGCGACGATTAAATATTTTACAATAATCTAAAACGTGTTGAGCAGTGGGGGTTTCTGTCACAGGGAACCGCTTTTTGTGTTTTACAGGCATAAAGTTTAAAGATTCTGTTCAGGAAAATCTTTTTTTTTTTTTTTTGACAGTCATAGTAGTTAACAGTGAATTCTAACTGTATATAAAGTGGCTACACTGATGTTCTTTTGAATGGAAAATCAGCAGGACGTTGTATATGCAGAATGTTGTAATTTCTGTTGAGTGAAATTCCAACATTTTTGTTTATTTACCAAATAACGAAAACTGCCATATTTGATTTTGTCACATAATCAACTCTAAAGTTTACGTTTTGTTTCCATATGTTGCAGTTTTCTGCCGTTTAGGGTTTTGTCATGTAGGTACATGATTCTACATTTGTCAGGATTCTCAGTTTAGCAGGTTTATTTGATTTGTCCCACCAAGTCTGTACACACTGGTTCATGTTTAGTTCTGCTGAGATTATGTTAGTCATATGAGGCATCTCAAATGATTCTGAAAGAATCATATTAGCCATAACAAAAAGACGAGAGTAAAACCTTTTTTGGAAAAATACCAGCACCGCCTTCCAGACACAAAACATCTGTTGACACAAAACACCACTATCTTACACACATATACACACACTCCTACGGCAACTTACTCAACTCTTCCGGACTGAGGTGCCAAGATTTTTTATTACATGCATTCATTTAAGAATTTTAGCAGTAAGTTTTGCTTTGTTTAATCAGTGCATTAAATCGAACTTTGATCTGAAATTGTCAGGATAAAATTAGTTCATGAAGACAAGTGTATTTAGAAAGTGTAGGTTGTGTGAGTTGTAAGATTAGGTAGATTGAAAAGACTCTTCCTCTTTTATCCCGAATTCCTGGTGATCTGAGCTTCTCCTGTATCTCTTTCACAAATTTGATTTGGATGTTTGTTTTCTCTGGTAGGTTCTCTGGAGCGCCTGCAGGGCCGCTCTGCCAGTCTGTCTAGTGATGATGTGGTTGGGCTGAGTCACGAGGGCTCCCGTCTCAGTCAGTCCTCTCAGCTGCCTCGGAGCGCCACCCTTCCCTGTGAGACTCCACCCACACATCGCACCGCCCTTCGCCCCGCCCACGTCCGCCCTGCATCTCCGGGGAGTGAGATGGTCACCCTGGAGGAATTCTTGCAGGAGAGCAATGTTCTCTCACCTCCCACTGTAAGAACACATACAAGGAAACCAGCAATTCTTTTCTTTTCTTTTTTCTTCTTCTTTCATCTCATTTCTTCTACCTATTTCTATATTTCTCTGAATATTTGTCTTTCTATCTGTCTCTATCTCTCTGACTTCTTTAAGCTTTAAGATGTAACAGAATCTTTTTGATTGCTTTATCAGAGGCAACAGAAGAATTTTACCTTTACACTGAAATCAGACCTTGGCATGCTTAGACTAAGGTCTAAGTTGCTAAGCCCTGTCGGTGTTTCCAGGTCTTAAAGGGAATGAAAGGCCTGCAATTTATGACGTCTTCAAGGTGGCATTTCATTTACACAGTTAAGGGCCATTAGAGACAACGGAGTTTAAGATGGTTGAGCCATAAATAATGAGAGCTCTGCAGCCGCTTGCTGTCTTATATAATTACCCTGTGTCAGTTGCCTCAGGTCTAATTTAAGTCAACAATGAGAAAATTAGGGTTGGGGGGAAAAACGCGTTTTTTTATTTCCCCTCCACATCCTTGATCTAATCTAACTTGTCTTTCTCACCTTTTTTTTTTTTTTTTTTTATAAGACACTGTATGTGAGAGTCAAAAACACTTCTGAACTGTTGTGATTGCACCTTTTGGGGGCATAGCAACAGGATCTTGCCAAGACTTGGTGACCTAAAATCAATATTGCCTACCGTTTTATGGCCTTTCAAATTGATTTCATCTGATATTTAATGTTTGTTTTGAGCTTCTCTGTGAGGCTTGGGCTTAAAGTGCATTGATGTTTTGTAATTGGGGCCCATTAAGCTAATGTCATTTATTGCTGAAAAAAAATGTTTCCCATGCATATGCTCAGGCATATCTGTGACAGGCAGCAGATCTTTGGGGTTTTGAATACACTTATCTGACACCATCTCAGTCTGCATCTGCATAGCTCTGAATGTGTATCTTTATCTCCGTAAGTGTGAAATACGTAACAGGTTGCCTTCACAGTGCGTGATTTCCTCCAGGATAAATAACGTTTTCTGATTCTGATTTATGCTTGTGCCCTAAGGTGCATGAAAGAGAATGAGTTTCTGGCCCTTTGTGTATTATAATCAAGTGAGCTGGAACAACGGTATTGGCCAGAGGCTGTGTGAGTGACTACTGCTTAAATATTTCTCCTTTTTTCCCTTTTCTCCCCAGGTGCAGACGGGCAGTCGAGAGGACTTGATGACTGACTATTTCACCAGAGCAGGTCGACCAGCTCCTCAGAGGGATGGAGTTAAGACCCCTACTAGTTATGTCACCCCAACTGTCAAAGCGACCTCTTCTGATGAGCGGGTTTCCAAACCAGGACACAGCGTCAAGCCCAGCGTCCGGCGCATGGAGGGATCCACACCTCCTTCTAACTCTCAAACACTCCCTAACCGTGGGACTGCAGGCCGTCCCTCAAACCTGCAGCACTCGGGACCTCGTGGAGGGACTAACTCGAGCAGCAGCAGCCTGAGTCGCACCTTCAGCCTGGCTTCAGCAGACCTTCTCCACTCCAATGGTCCTGACAGCTACCGGGCTGAGGCAGGACCTCTCAGCCAAGTTGAAGGTTTTGTGAGGCGGCCACGGGACAGGCCACAGTCAGCCAGGCCCATGAGCGGAGATCCAACCCTCCTGTCGGTCGATCCCCGTCGCCTTTCCCTGGCTCCTCCCAAAGACGAGGCACTCCTGCCTTCCTCTTCCTCCTCCCCACAAGCTGACTGGGGCTACGGAAACCGCGGAACGGGTACCCGTCCCGGGACAGTCCAGGGCCGCCCTGCCACGCAGCACCACCGTGGCGAGGTTGCCATGGTGACTCCAGTAAGGGCTGTTTCTAGTCTCAGGCTGGAGGAGGTAGAGGAGCACCATGAGCCCAGGCATGCTGACCCTGCCCCTCTAAAGAAGCCAGACTGTGCCGTAGAGGAACGGCCCATCAGCACCCCAGCATCTCCAGACCCCAACAACGACCCACAGACGGTGTGGTATGAATATGGATGTGTGTAAACCCCAATATGGTCCTCCTAAGTTTGTTGGCTCTCCCTTTGAACACTGCAGCCAACTTTGACTAGAGTATATTTGGGGACAGTGCTGGTTGTTGACTTTTGACTGAAAACTACAAAGCAAATACATGTAAAAGCCCCCAAAAGCATCCACGAAACCTACTGAACCAACAAAGTTGATCTCCCAGTCTTACATTTAGGACTCATGCAGCTTGGCGAAGGAATGTGTTTGGGAATGGACATGGCTTAAGAATGTATTCCTCCACCTACCCCCAAACCTTTGAACACCATTGATTTCCTGCAGCCCTCTGTGGACGGCAGAGCTGGCCAGCTTCAGTTCTATTCTGAATGCACAAATCAAACATTGGGCTTTTGCGTGAGGGACCACTCCCTGGATAATCACAGAGTAATTACAGTATCCATCTTTAGGAAGCAGAAGGGACGGCGCAAGTCCATCATTCAGACAGCCTCGGCAGGATCAGTTACTGGAAAGGGCTTCTCGCTCTCGCTGCCTGCTGACAAACCTAGCATGCAACTTCTTTCCGCTGCTGTGGGTTACCACCTATTTGTTGATGTGCCAGGCTTTTGGCCGTGCCTCTAAAACAGGGCAAACAAAAGGAAGATAATAAACCAGAGATTGAAGATGACAGAAAAGCAGGGTAGGGATTAAGCGAAAATGTGATGAGATGAAATTGGTGGTAAAGAGAGCAGGACTTTCTACACTGAAGCGATGAATGTGGACATGAAGCCACAAACTTTGGTTTTTTTCCCCTTTATGTTTAAGGCATGTACGGTTCTCAAGGGCATTTATAGACATGGTGTGTCATCAGACTATTACTTTTTCAACACTGTGGTTTTTATACATGTAAATACATTGATAGAGCACTATGCCAGCAGGATAAAGTCTAAACTGGAGTCTTAACACTGGACACATTCCCCCAGCTTACTGCAGGAGACTAATAGAGTGTACAATTGACAAGAAGTAGCATTGGTTTGAATTTGTTTGTGTTGGTTTAGTATTTACTGTACCAGTAACACTGCAAACCTGTCCCATTGTTCTGAAATGCTGGTTTATTTATTGTCTCAAAATCAGTGACACTGTATGTATGTGTGTGTGTGTGTGTGTATATGTGTTTGCCCCCCAGAAATTCAGTGCTGTTGGAGTGTACAGCTGACTGTAAAACACTTACGGCACAGTATAATTAAAGCAGGGATGCTTCAATGCACACAGCAGTTTGTAGACTGTGAGGTTTCCAAATGTTTAGTAGAACACACTCATCTGTCTCATTTCATCAGTAGCACACCTTATCATGGTTATTGCCATGGTGTGAAAGATCAAGTGGTGGGCGGGGGCTTGGGTGGGGAGGAAATTAGTTGAATTAGTCTGATCTTTCATGTAATTAGGAATTAGAAGTGTTTTGGCTTACATATTGTTTGTCAGGGTCTTACGAAACATCCAGGAAAGGAGGTAGTTGTTAGTGATCAATGTGTTGATGCTTCCTCAGCAAACCCATTCCAGTGCACTTATTTGAAATGGAGGCTTGTTCTAACAGCTACAGTTACCAATATAAAAACATTTTCATACACTACTACACAAAAGGTTATCTGTGAGGTGTGGTATTTTTGACTAGTTGCCCAATATGTGTGATGTTTCTGTTCCGCAAGAGTGTTTTTGTCCATTTGAATAGAAGAAGCTGTTGTCCAAAAACTGAACTCTTTGTAATAAAGACTTTCCAAATTAACATTTCTTACATACTGTCGGGGTCACTGGTGTCGGTAGTCCCACACAGGCTCCTTTCACTTAACATTATAAGTCACTGTGAATAATAGCATTTGCTAAAATACTTTTAGGGCAGTCAAGTCAGCGTTTGGTCGGAGCAAACGACAAAACCTCTTCTGAATATGTTCTCTTGCAGTTCTCACAGTGATGTGGAACGAAGATGACGCTTGACATTTCAGTGAGCAATTAATTATTCTGTATTGTTTGGTTATTATGTCCATTACTTTTGTCTTGGTTTAGAAACTTGATTTAGATCACGTAACCTGTAAAAGCACAATTCGCATTGTGATTAAGTCGGTTAGCAAGGGGATGAGCAAAGGAAACTTAATGAGCCATCACTGCACTGCAGTGAACATGAGGAGCAGTAATTAGATTAAATTAATATATGGTAATTAATAATGGGCAATGATTTAAAGTTTTAATCACGATTAATTGCATGGGTATATGCAAAATTAAAAATGAAAGTGTGCAATACACTACGGCTATATGACCAAAAGTGCAATAACATTTGGTTTGCAAACACTTTAAACAAATAAGGAACTTTTAACAACAGTGTTTCCTTTTACAGTTAAAATATTTCTTGTAAATCTCAACTTAATATAAAACCAGTTATTTGCTACTGCAGGGCATTCACACAGCTGCAAAGAGGGACCAACTCCGTGTTATAGTATACGTATCTGAATGCAGATATATGACTTTTCAGATTGTGGCGTGCAAGACATGAAGTTAATACCCTTAACCTTCTTTTTCTGAGACCGTAGCTTTTACTGTGAGCTACAGAGCCAGGCCAGAGGCTTGGCTCGTTTTTTGGATAGTTGACTTTCAGGTGACGTCTGACATGCCAGACTTAAAACTATCCTGTCCATCCTTCTGACATGCACACACACACACACACACACATATTTGACTATATGTATATAAATTAGGGGTGGGCATATATAAATATTTTAAATCTAGATTAATCTAAATTAAAATGGCTCATTTGAATTCTGCCGAAGGTCTGGGAGGAAGCGAAAAAA
>JBBPDC010000001.1:40140349-40166982 GCA_037974485.1 Hemigrammopetersius urotaenia
GTATTTAAACCTCGGGTTTATATTTACATTTTCTTTAAGGGTAATGTATTAAACTGAGTTCAAAATGAAATTAAAATTATCTGGGAGAATATTTGGAGGCATATTTATGATTTACACTACAAAAAATAGGCATTGTGATCTTTTTTTGGGAGGGGGTTCAGACCTTCGGCAGAATTCAAAAGAGCCATTTTAATTTAGATTAATCTAGATTAAAATTTCTATTTAGATTAATCGAGATTAATTCCAAGAGATTAATCTAGACTTATAAAATAATCTATGCCCACCCCTAATAGTAATATTCACATATTATTAAAAATGTACCTTTTGATTTTGTATTTGATCCAAAGCCTCTGATATATTTCAGTGCCGTTTGTACTTTACTGGAAGGGAGCAGAAACCTCTTCATTTTGATGCCCTGTAAAAAAAAAAAAAGGTGAGAACAAACCATGTTAGCAGGATTATCAGTTTATTCCTATCATTTTGTTTTAAGCATAACTACATTCTAAAGCATGCTGGCATAGGAAAACTGAAATATTAGCACAGGTAAACGTATGGCCATGCCAAGGGTGTCTAAACCCAGCCGTAGCTCCTGTGGCTGTGGGTTTTCACCTTCACCTGATTCCACTTAAGGTTGTATGTCTTTGTCTTGTATTGAATTAAAGTTAGAACACCCCACCCCTCCTGCCCCACGGCAGCAACAGCCCTCCAATAGCACTGGCTGATATTTGACATTGGGCACTGTGACCCTTGGGTCATGTGTGGCAGCTCCAGCACATCCCATTTTATAGGCAATGCTTTTTCAGAGAATATTATACAAGCTGTGTGAATGCCTGCAGAATGAGCAGAATGCAGAATGAATGGACACAAATTCCCATTTCAGTGGAAAGCAGTTCTAGAAGCAAAGGGGGACCAATTCCATATTAAAGTTATGTTTTTGAATGCAATATCATTAAAGTCCCTGTAGGTGTAGCGGTCAGGTGTCCCAGTACTTTTGTTCATGTAGTATATATATTCCAATCTGGCTTTACTGCGGTATCTGCTTTACCAGTGGCACACCCTGCTTCACCTGCCCTTCTCTGCCTTTTGTGTACCTGTGGGCCATGTGGCCTCTTCTCTCTATTAATCAGGGAGTCTTGTCGTTTCTAGTTGCGTGTCTCTCTGTATGTCAGTTCTGAATCTGCATGCAACTGTCCTCTCTGCTCAGCCCCTTAGACTTTTAGCTGTTCTGTTTTGCACCGTCTGTTGAGTGTGATCCAGTGGCTGTTTTTAAAGTTACTTTTAAAGTAAAACTGTCATACGTGAACAGAACATAGCACACAGTGCGAACAGCACTGTGAAGCAGTGCGAACAGCACTGTGAAGCAGTGGGCAGTCAGCGATGCAGCTGGTATCCTGCTCAAGGGTAACTTAGTGGTGCTACTAGCAGTCCTGGGATTTGAAGCCCCATCATTCGGATTGCAGGGGCAACTGCCTAACCACTAGGCCCCTATACTTTTGCAAACAATTATCTGAGTTTATTCTTAGCTAAACTGTATCTAGTAAAATACTCCTGCCAGCACGTCCTTGTGACACAGGAAGACAGAATGACAACCAAAAGCCAGTATCAGAATCTGCTGATACCCTATATGGACAAAAGTACTGGTACACACCTGTTTTTCAGAGTTCAGGCTAGGCCCCTTACCATTAAAAGATCATTTTAATCTTTCAGCATATCAATACACGTAGGACACCACACGTCCAACTTTGTGGACACAGCTTAAGTTTCCAGCATAACTGTGCCCCAGTGCACAAAGCAAGATCCATAAAGACGTGGTTGGACGAGTTAAGCTAAAGCTAACAGATGGAGGTACAAGCCTTTTCCGACATCGGTTCTAAAGAGGAGCGTCAATTCGCTAACCAACAAGTGTGACGAGCTGGAGGCACTGGTGTATTCTGATGGGTTTTGTGGAAACGCGGTTGAAGGACAACATACCTGACTCCTGTGTGAATTTAAGTGGCGTCACTATATTGCCGCCATTGTTGTTTATGTTCTACCACGTGAGCGCATGACGTCATCCATGAAACCGTTGCGACAGCCAGGATCGTAAAGTCATCTTCAATGACTTTAACAATAGAAATAGTTTGTCACATAAATACCTTGATGTCACCAGAAGGGACTTTCTTATTAGTCTGTTTCTTTTTCTAGGTAAATTCTTCATTCATACATTTAAATTTTTTAAGCAAGCCCGTTTTTTTTTCTTAAGGAACTACTATTTATCCTCTAACACTCTCCTTGCCCTTTGGTTATTAATACACGTGCAATGTACTATATATATATAAAAAACCTCTTGTATGTTTAATTTATAATTATGTGTACTTGTACAATTTTGTATATGCAATTGTTTTTTTTAAAGGATCTTGATGGTTTTATTTCAATAACAGTTTTTTTTATAACACTACTCTTACCTCCCATGTAACTGGGTTTGTTCAGTATGTCCCACAAGGGAAAATAAGTTACTGGACCTTTTTTATGCTAATGTGAAGGATGCTTACAGTGCCTCTGCTTTACTTCAACTTAGCAGATCTGATCATAATATGTGTTTTCTTCAGCACAAATGCAAGCCTTGTATAATGAGGCTGCCCATTACCACCTGGTCGTTCAGGAAATGGTCTCTGGAGGCAATAGAGTCTCTCGGGGGACTGTTTTGAGTGTACAGAATGGAGTGCGCTGCTGGAGCCTCAGGATAACAACAGATGTGGAAATGACAGCAAGGTGGACTTCCTGGATTTCATTAACTTCCGTAGGGACACTGTGGTTCCAGTTCTCTGTTTCCCCAATAATAAACTCTGGATCACCAGTAACATCATGGAGCTCCTTAACCAGAAAAAGCAGGCTTTTAGGGAGGGGGACAAGGAGAAGCTCAAGTGTGCAGCAGGAACGGAAAGCCTCATTCAGGCAAATGTGGACTATAAGTAAGTGGAGAGTAAGCTGCAGCAGAATGACGTCAGAGAGATGTGGAGGGGAATAAGGGACATCACTGGCTATTCTTAGAAGAACAGCCAAGTTGATGAGAATGAGGCCAATGAATTCGTTCTGTTTTATAACAGGTATGATGAATTGCTCTATTTTATCATATGTCCTCCTACCTACCATCTGCCAGTTTCCATACAAGGGCAGGACACTGAGGTAGAGACTTCCTACAAATACCTAGGGGGTCATATTGTATGATAAACTGGACTGGTCCCAAAACACTGTTGCCCTCTACAAGAAGGGGCAGCGCTGCCTCTTTTTCCTGTGGAGGCTGAGGTCCTTTGAAGTGTGTGATGAGATGTTGCACATACTTTATCACACTATGGTAGCCAGTGTCCTCTTTTATGCTGCTGTGTGTTGGAGGTGCAGCCTGGCAGACAAAAACACCAAGCAGCTTGACAGGAGGCTTGGACTCAGTTAAAACAATGGAAGAAAAGTAGAAACAGTGGCACATTGAACAAACTAGAAGCTATGGACAACAGTCGACACTCTCTCCACAGTGTCCTGGTTGGGCAGAGAAGCAGCAGATTCATGCGGATCCTCTCACTGCGCTACTGGTCTGAGCGGTTCAGGTCCTTTGTCCCCACGGCAATAAGGCTCTTTAATGCTCTTTGACCCCTGTTTTTTGTTATCCTACTGTTAATTGATATTTAATTATTCTATTTACTATTGCCAATTCTAGTTTCATGAATGAGCTCTTAGATATCTGAATTTCCTCTTGCGGATAAATAAACTTTCTATCAGTCCCTGTTGGTGTAATGGTCAGGCGTCCCATATTGTGTACTTGAGATTCAGGGATGGGAAATCGGTGCCCCACGTCCTTTTGGCATACAGTGTAAAAACAAGGGTCAGGATTAACCCTGGTCTAATAGACACATTTCGTAAGTCAAACGCAATTTCTTTTTAAAGGAGCTTTATCCTGCAGGAATGACCATAACGGTCCTAATGACTATGATAAAGTGCATCTCAGTCCATTTCCGCAGCTTAAGCTGAAAAGTGAAAACAGACGCTAGGCAGGCTACGCACTTTTGTCACTCAGACTACAAATCTTAACACCGCGGATGTTTGAAAACGTGCAAGTACATGATTTAGACAAAAGTGTTGGGACGCCTGATCATTACACCAATAGGGACTTTAATGGCACTGCATTCAAATACATATCCTCCACCCCTTTGCGCTCAAAACTTTGGAAGCACGGCGTTGTCCAAAATGTCTTGGTATGCAGAAGCATTAAGATTGCCCTTCATTGGATGTTCACGTGATCTCCGGATATTGTAGTCACTACGAAATAGTGTCATCTACATAGCCGGGTCAAAACATCCACGTGTGGTCCGAAATTCGTGTTCAGCTCTAGTGTACGGTCCTTACAGAAAAATGGTGCCTTAAGTCAGACAGCCGTAGAGGATCCGAGAAAGAAATGTAACACAGTTTGGACGCATCGTTATCGTTGTATAATTACCCAATATCAGACGTTGCAGGAATATTCCTTAACGCCGAGCTGTTGTTCCAGTTTTAGATCTGGAGACGAATATTTTTTCACGCAATGAAACCGGCGACCTTGAAAAACACGTCCTGAGATGCACTTCCCACTTTTATCCACACTGAGCACTAAAGCACCACACTACAACCCATCAAACGTTTATAAACTGTAGAATTTAATTTGTGTTCTCCATACAATTTTCTTTACGCTTCAAATATCAATAAACATTGTTTCTTTGTCTCAGATTATTGCTTTACAGTAAAATGCATTGGTTGGATACATCCATTGATAGCAAGACAATACATTCAAGTTAAACACCAATGTCATATTTTCTTGTCTTCGTCCTTTTAACAGTGGCTTGGAAGAAGGATTCCACAGATCATTTGTCTCACAGTGCAGGTCACAGTCACTCTGAAAGCAGGTTTCTGTGTGTGTGTGTGTGTGTGTGTGTGTTTGTGTGAAACAAAGTGTGTATTCATTGTGCATGTGAGAAGTTCTGCTGTATGTGTGCACCTTCATGCATGGACATAGAGTGCAGTCAAGTTTAAAGCATTTTCCTTCAACTTAAAGTGTCTCTCCTGAAGAGGTATATAGAGGGTGTTTTTTTGTTTTCTGTGCATACAAGACTTCTGTTCATGTCTATACCACTGGCAACAAAGATGATGCCTCCTAAAGTGACCCTTTTCCCCGAAAGGAATAAAACAATAATCGGGTCACTTTGGAGGCAGTAGTTTATAAAATATGGTCTGAGTCAAAAATACTCATCTCTCAGTTCAAATATAAGAATAATAACCGTTACAATAACAGGCATGGCACAGGACTGGTCGACTCCATAGTAGAGCAGGATAACACAAACAATCTATCTAAGGTGATTTGGTATGATTCGTGTGTATTGTTAGATAGGAATAGGAACCTGCTCACTGCTATCAAATGAGTCTTGGCTCAGTAACAACAACGAAAAACAGTGCATAATAGGACAGCAAGTGTCAAACATTAGTTCTTATGCATTTATGTGCAAGAATGAATTCCATTATAAATAATGATTATAATAAAAAATCAATTGAAATCAAAATCTATTTCTTCAGATCGTGAGTCCAAGCCTCCGTTGACATTCATTTGGCCTTCAGACTTCAAACCTACTTCCATATATTTCGTTCAGAGCATCATCTGAACACACACACACACCAACTACCACAGAACGAAGACAAACACTCCGGAATCACGCGACACCACCACTGTTCTACACTGCATACAGCCATGAAACAGAAATGCCATTCCTCCTAGCACTAATAAAGTAGGGGAACAGATGGCTGAGTATTTGCATGCGCTTGGAACATTATTCAACAGGCGATTTTCAGCAGCTTTCACAAACATGGGGCCCCTCTCTTATAATATAACCAGCCCTGCTCAGTCCTCTCCTATTGAGATTGCATATGTCGTTATATACTGCACAAATCGAAATACAGAGAAAAAGACCTGTCTTTCCACAGAGACAACAGTAACGGCACCTCTTAGCAACAGCACGGAACGACACCTGACGTTTCCACAGCTTGACGTTTCACACAGACACAAACAGCTCGGCCCTCTGCTTGGGTTAGGAACTCCTCAGCCTTGTGGGTTGTTTTTTTTTTTGTCTTTTTTTGTTTTGTTTCGCTTTTTTTGGCGGAAGTTGGATTGGTAGCTGCCATTTACATTGGGAGGTTGACAGTGATCTTCTGCCTTGCTAGTTAAAATGGCTTATCTTGTGTCAAAATCATGCATCACAGACAAATACAGAGATCCAGACGAGGGAGCTGGAGTGAACAACCCCCCACCCAAAAAAAAGAAAAACAAAAAAAAGCTGTGACTGTGTCGGTCACAGGTTTGCATCCACTCCCACTCCCTCATACCTGGAAGGAAGCACTAGTCGAACAGGAGGACCTCTGACACCATATTTACAAATAAACAAAAATCAGGATCCCTGTTTGCTGTGTTTGCACGTCGGTGTGGTCAGTGTCAACTTTTGTCGTAGTAGCAAACGCGTAATTCACACCACAAACGGGCAGTGAAGAGCTCTCCTGAAGCCTGTCCACTCTGTGCTGAGAATGCTTTGTAATCACAGTAGGTAAGAGCAACAGTCTGATTATGGAGATCCTGTCATGTCAACAGAACTGGATTGAAACAAGGTGAAAGACTTGAGAGCTTTAGTTAACTGGACTCGTTTTAGTTAACTGGACAGGTTCAAAGGTCAGTGACCCCGTTACAAACCATGAGCGAACAGGAAACCCTTCACTATTCCAGAACAGATCTTCTCCAGCGGTCGATCTGCTGTGGCACTGCATGTTTGCATCTCCTTGCAGCAGGCTGTTAGTAAAGTCACACTGTAATGCACTGATGCGTTCACAAATGTCTTTATGTGCCTTCATGCTTCAAAGCAAAGAGAACCTCTCATGAAGACAATGAATCCTTTTTATCTTTATTGCTCCTTATTGCACCAGCCCTGGAAAGAACTAATGTCTTTCCCCACTGCAATCACTGTGCAACCTAGAGGTTTCACCCTATTATCTAAAGTGCAACATTGTCATTTTTTTTGTATTCATTGTCAGGGGAAGACAAATCATGAGAGGATGTAAGTATGAAGCATTCCTATTGTTTCAGTGGGCAGCATTCCTTGTCTTCATAAAGTGTAAGTATTTGCGCAGTCACAGTTCAGCACCCTCCCGTTGTTAGGAGAAAAGAAGACATGCCATGCTGCTGTGTGTGATAATGTGTGATCATGATTGTCCTAAATTCAGTGGTGGAGGGCTGCCCAGTCAGAAGGAGAGCTGCCAAAAAGAGTGGCCTAAAGCCCCAGGACTGCTGGAGCGATTATGCTGAACAACCTCTTGCATGGCCACAGACAGCCTGGTGAATTCTGGGTGATGTAGTTCTTATCATTTCCTCCATAGCAGAGAGAAAATGCTGTAGGAAACTGTGTTCTTCTGCAATAAAACCCAATGGAATAAAATGGTGGTGTGTATCTGACTGGTTTTCTGGTGTTCTGTAGGTAGGTCTGGTCTGGAAGTGGCTCGGCTGCGAGCTGGAAGATTCAGGGCCTACAGATCCCCCTGACACATGGGCAAGTTGACAAAGGTGAAGACGTTGTACTCGATCAGGATGGAGAAGCTCAGGAAAACCCCGTACAGCAGGAGCACGTACACTCCCAGCTTTAAGTCCAACTTCCACCTGTTCACATGGATCCCGAGGACCTGTGCCAGAGCAAATGGTGGAAAACTGGGTTACAATTATTTCACATTTTCATCTTCTATATGCGTTAAATTGGGAATTATTCAGACCAGTGTTCAGGCATCCCTTAGATCAGTGGTACTCAAACCAGTCTTCAGAGACGCCCCTAATGGTCCTTGTTTTTGCGAGGGGTTTGAGAAAAATGACAGGAAGACCGCCAGGGAGTCTCTGAGAACCACTGTTTTAGGTAACTAATAGGAATACTCTACCACCTCCTACACTCCACTATCTACATTCACTAAGAAAAACAAGGCCCAATAATGTTTCATGGTTTCAAGCTGTGTCAAACAAGTCAGGGTATCTGGACATTTGTGAAATGCAAATTCAATGACTTTTAAGACCTTTTAAGAAAAATAAAAAAATAAACAAAAAAACAAATAGCCTAGAATTGAGTTGATTTCGACAAGGCAGATACTGTATTTATTGATGCAACAGCTCTAACACAAAACATCTTTTTCAACAAGCCACGGTACCTCTCCTCCAACCATCTGTCACTGAATTTGCATTTACCCGTTCCACACTCGCGTCTCCCTGCTACGCAACAGCCACGCACATGCGACACTATTTCTTCCCTTTCTATGGCATGCATATAGACCTGTGGGGTACACACCGCCCCCTGTGCTACAGGCAGTGACGTACAGTGGAAAAACATATATACAAAAAAACAAAAAAAAGGAAACAGATATCGTTGCTTCATTTCGCCCTAGAATTAATTTAATGCCACCCCCTTTACAATTCCTGACTTTTCAATACTTTTCAAGGCTTTAAAAAACTTATTTTTACTTTTCAAGGATCCGCAGGACCCTGCAAGTTCATGAATGCATTGCCTGAATCAGTTGAAATAAAGCTTATTTGATCCACATTGTGTTGCGTTTACTGTTTATGGCCACCTAGACAAACTTTCACTTAATTTGTGGCAATTTTATGTTTAAACGGCCTTCATTGACAAGTTGCTGTTCAGATTAGCTGGTTGAAATGGTGCGTTGATGATTATCAGGCAAAATACTTTTTTCTTGCGTAGCTAGCTGCAGTACCGAAATAAATGAACATCAACAAACATAGAGTTTCTGAATTCCAATTTAAAACCTGTTTGTAGAGTATGTTGTTCAGAGTATTGTAACTTACAGTCAAAGCCACTGAGCCCAGGAGGAGCACAACAGAATACACCAGTCCTCTACTGTTGATAATCACCTGAGACAAGAGAAACAACATTACCATCAGTGTCTTTTGCATCTGTGCTGTCAGCAAAGCAGTGCCTTTACCCAGCTCTCCTCGGTAAATGTGTGTGGGTGTGTGTATACTTGACAGGGAGAGAGAACGACAGATACCACAGAGCCATAGTTGACAGCCATCGTCTGGATGCCCCAGGGAACGCCGAGCCCAACCAGGATATCAAAAACGTTGCTGCCAATCGTGTTGGAGACAGCCATGTCCCCCAGGCCTGTGTGTGCAGACATACACACAATAGAACTGTAAAAAATGGTATAAAACTGAGAAGGAAACAAAGAGGTCAAGATGTTTTACCTTGTCGAGCTACTATAAGGCTAGCTATACAGTCAGGAACACTGGTGCCAGCTGCTAGGAAAGTGATGCCCATGATAACATCAGGTATTCCCAGCGTGTATCCGATAATTGTGACCTGCACATGATAACAAACACACACTACTAATTCCAGAAATCTAGATTGTATCAGTGACATTGATACAGTACAGTGTTAAACAGACATACACTGCAGAAGATAGAAAGTGCACTTACCATCCACACCATGACGTAGGAGAACACGGCTATCCACAGAGTGGAGAGGAAGAAGGAGAGCATGAAGAACCGCTCCCAGCGTGGCTTGCCACAATTTGGCACAGTGAAGAACAGCAACAGCAGGATAGGCCACGAGATGATAAACTTTAGTCTGTTCATAGCACCCCCTGGAGAACCAGTAACACAATACAGATCCTTGTTTGCAGTGCATTGATGGTGGATCACTCAGTCATCTTAACCTATTTTGTGGATGAGTACTCACTTGCTTTCTTTACTGCATGACATAATTAGGTGACTGTTTAAAAAAAAAGGACAACCAAATAGTTTTCCGCTGATGCTATCTCAGTTCAGCTTTTGGACTGCATTTTGAAAATGTTCGTCATCCTAAAGGTCAGGGATTCCTGTCTGTTCATGACTTTTTCCATTATTACCCACGGTTTACATGGGCCAGGTTTTCAAAATGCCTTGCAGTGGATTCACTTGCAGCCCAAGGTTCAGCGGAGATAAAAACTGAGATTTTTTCTGTTCTGGAATCAGGTATTTTTGAGCAATATTTACTATTTAAAAAGGTGAATTGTGTCCATTTTTAGTTTGCATTAAACACCAAGGCACTCAAGCCCCTGCTAGAATTCACCTGCACCAAAAACACAATCATCCATAAAGAACCGCAGCAGGCACCTTCTAACAAAGTCAATGAATGTTAAGCCGATAATCTTGAAACAATACATACTGGTGTCCCTTTCTTTAGGGATTTTCTCTCTGCTCAGCTCTGCATATGCTAGCCTTATTAGATGAGGAAGTACAACATTAAAACATGCAAAACGCTAATTCCAGATGATGATCAGTGATGTGACAGCAGGTGATCCAGGTGTGAATTTCCAGTACTTTGCACTGCGATAGCTCTAAGATATGCATGTGTGTGTGAGACGTCCTCACCAGGAATGGTGAAGGGAGATGACAGCTCATTCTCCTCATCCTCTGTCAATTTGTCCTCTGGCATGGTGCCGTTCTCCAGGGTGTCTGCTTTTCCATCACCCACCAGTGCGCCGTCCACCCCGTTGGAGGCCTGCATCAGCCGCTGTTGCTGTACGCCAAAACAGGCATGGGGGGAAAAAAGCGTTATACATCCACAACCTACTTCTAAATCACATTATTACACAGTAGTTCTTAAATATTTGAATGTATAATGATAACTTGATCAAAAATGCATCTGAACAAACAAGTAAAAGACCCTTTTTCAGTCAAAGACCCATCATCTTAACAAGTATAAGAATACATTTGTTTCTGAGAATGATCCCTACTGGTTTTTATAATCTTTTTTAAACCATTTTTATTATTAACATACCACTAGAATTTCAGAATATTTTGCCTTTAAAAAATTACATTTGAAAAGGACAACATATTTTTTTTGCATGTAAGCAAAAGCGACATATTTAATTACAAACATTAATAATAGCCTTTGTTTTGTAGTTATATTTGCATGACATTTAAGTAAATGGTTAAGTCAGTGGACAAATAGGTCAAATAGGTCTTAATTGGCAAAGCTCAACCTCTGGTGAATGGAAAAAACCTTGTCGTCTACTTTATGACTAAAGGTGCCACCTCTGCATTATCCTTACATTCCTTTCTTTGAATTCCAGCGTGGGGAAAATTATAGTAACGAGTTCAATCCCTCGACGCTTATGCTTTGGACACTTGCTGGGAAAGCCTGCCAAATCCTTAACAATGAAGTGCTGAGTCTGCCGCTCAGGGTTGTGCGTTCTGACTTATTCTGATATTAAAGTATTAGAGTTAATGAATGGATGTTCTGTTTACCGCAGGGAAGGAAAAAATAACTGTCATGCCTTCCTATTGCAATTAAATTTTCTTTCACAGTCACATACACACACGTTATTATAAAGTAAGATGCCAGAAAAGTGCTGCTTTCTGCGTTCTGTGTCTGAATAGTGGCACCTTGATATCTTCTAATAAGAAAAATGAATTTTTTTATTGGAGTATTTCAAGGTTCATGATAACTTGCTAGACATTAGGACGATGACTAGTAGTCCAGAACTACATTTGTGATACAGAAGAAGCAACAAAAAAAGGACATTAATATATATTCATATCTAGTACCTGTCACACTTTATAGCCTAGTTAAAAAATATGGTTAATATATGTTCTGCCTGACCTCCTACCCTCTTACCAATAACCCATTCACATCCATGTGGAATACTAGGAATGGTGCACACCTCATTGATAATGAGTCGGCTGGCCATGCGCAGGCGGGTCTTGGGGCCAAAGTGGTTGGTGATCATGACCCTGAGGCCGGCCTCCGGGAAACGGTAGTTTGGAGGGCTGGAGTTCATCATTTCATCCACCATTACCACCGAGCCACGAGTGTACATCTTATTGGGTTTTACTATGAGCATACAAGGGAGCAGTGAGGCCATGCATACAGAGGTTTAGCATTTTATCTGTACATAATCCCTCTATTTTGTGGTTTCACATTTGAAAGCAAAAACATCACAAAACAAAGAATTCCAACTGAATTAAGATTCACTCTTAAGTTCCAACTGAATTTAAGATGCACCTTTTAATACCAAAGTGATAATCTTTAATTATGTGCTGATCAGTCCATTTTCATATTTAAATTGAATGAGACTAGTTTGCGGACAGTTATTCTGAAAATGCAGTTTCCAGTGCATGAGTTTCAACTCCATTTTCAACTGAGCTTAGCAGTGGTGATGCAACTGGGCCCGCAGTGCTTTCATATGTGAAATCCGTCAGAGCATTTAAATCATTCATTAAACCCAGAATAAGCATGCACACACAAACACAAACACACACACACACACGCATGCACACAAACACACACATGCATGCACACACACACACACACACACACACACACACACACACGTACAAAAACACATACACACATGCATGCACACAAACATACACACATGCATGCACAAACAAGACCCCCCTCAAGACCCAAACACGCTCATCACGCACACTTTCACACATTTTTAAATAAAAGCAACGTTTTACAGGTTTTCCTTTAACTCCAAATGTAGTCAATCAGACATGTTAGATGTTTTATTTTTTTAGATTCTGTAGTTATGAGGCTACAACAACAAATAAGCAGGTAACCAATAGCTGCTCTGTCTGATACATCACCACACACCTGCCTCAACTCACATTGAGCTGATAAAGTCATCTCAAACAGAGATGTGTGTTTGGTTTCTGACACTGTATCTACAGTATACTGAACTTATACCTTTATCTATAATAACATAGTAGCAGCCATGCTGAAGCCTGATTCTTTCTGAACTTTTGTTCAATTTTATAATTAAAAATATGTTACACTGCAGTGGCCATCAACTCTGGAGATTTTTTTCTTCACAAACTATTAAGAATTTTTTCCCCGCAAGTGCTTTATTTAAGTTAATCTAAAAGAGGAGCATCATTACATCATTACTACTAAAACATTCTGCTACACCACAGGAAGAAATACACAGCTAGCAGCATTTCACATATTAGCTATGTTTCTGTGCGAAGTATGTGTTATGAAAAACGCTGTAACACTTGCCCATTAGGCTAGAAATCAGATGTGGTATTTTATGAATGTCTTTTATAAAACTAATTAAAAGAAAAATGCTTACTGATACCTACAATAGAATATATTTTGGTAAAAATAACACAGTTCTACATTAGGTGTAACACGACAGACAGTTCTCCATGAAAAAACTACTAAATAAAAACAAATGGTTAATCATCAGAGATGCTTTCATTTGAAAGAAATTATAGAATTTCTTTTTCAGTACATTGTGGGGAAGTCCATAAAGTCAAGGGTACACAAGTAACATCATAACGTTATGGACAGAATAAATAAACCAACATTTTTGCAAGAACAATTTTAAGGGTATGACATCATTATGTAAAGCATTTTTATTGCTTAAAGACAGTTTAATGGTAACAAGTTGATTGTAAACTGTTTCTGATTTGTTGCAGGACTGTGTTTTCGACAATCCAGATTTCTATGGATGTCAATCCGAAATATGCATTTTGCCTCTTATTCCATATTCACCACAACACACACAGACACATTATTCAACACCCACACACACACCCACACACACACACACACACACACACACACATACAAACACACACACACACACACACGATGCAACACACACACACACACACACACACACACACACACACACACACACACATACACACACACACACACACACACACCTCTCCACAAACACTGTAGCTTCAAACACACTTACTACAACATTACATAAATGTTTTAAAAGCATGTGGGAGGATTAATCACACAACAAGAACAGAAATGCGCTCACACACACAGAGCTCTGCAGTCGAAGGCAGGATCCAGGGAGGGTTTAGTAAGGCTAAACAGACAGGCTTCAGTGCAGGGCTGCTTAAGGAGCACGCTGTACTACAGAGCACACACTCTGAAACAGAGCTTTCCAGCAAGCAAGATAAGGCTCAGTCACCACCATCACGTTACACAGCGTCAGCTTCTCTAAAATGTAAGGGTGCATGATATACTGGCAGCCGATATATGAAAAATTATTTAAATTTGCACTCTGGTTTTAGATTGTCCTTACTAGCGCTGCTTTATTTTATTCAACTTAAATGGTACTATATGATACTACACTGGACAGCGCAATCTTAAAACTACATTCCAGGGTGGAAAAAATACCATGAAGTGAATGAAGTGGTACTGTTCAATAAATGTGTCTTCTGGGTTTTTAAATCTAATAATGGTAAATCTTGAAGAATGTGTTTTCTTTGGAACTATTCTGTCATTGCATGACGTAACTATTGCACTGCACTCGCCCAGTCTCTGTCCTGCAGAAACATGCTGCCCTTCTGCCCTTCCCCAGTAGTGCTGGTCACAAGCTGATCATGCCTAACCTCAAGGTCATATTCACACAGTTGTGCTCAGTTTCATAATGTGTACATGTCTTACAATAAAATGAACTTGACTGTACTTGTAATTAAATGTAAAAAAAAAAAAAAAATATGCTTTGAAATTTGTAATGAGGACTTGAAGTCTAAATGAAAATGTAAGGAAAAAAATGGGGCCAGGTTTCTCAACCACTGACAGGGCCTTGGCAACATGCAGTGATAGATAGGTGGGCCTTAATATTGAAAAGGTTGAGAACCATTGATCTAGGGTACAAGTAATACCCTAAAATGTATAAGTATATTAAGAGTATTATCACTTAAATATTTTCCACTACTGTTTGCATAGACCTTGTGCCTTGTCTGTTCCTCATCTGTTTCTTGATAAAATGTCCTGCGTAGGGTTAGAGTTAGGGTCTGGTGGTTCCTTGTCTCTGCCCTGAGTCTGTCTCTTTGTTAGCGTCAACTCTGTATAGTTCCTTACCTCCCTTTTCCCACTAGTATTTTCATGAAATGTTGTGAATGTTTAAAATAATGTCAATCTCTGATTTGGCTATGTCATGTAAACTTAAAAAACGACCCATCAATATATTCTTGTAGTCTTTATGTTCACTGCGCATCATCTATGACTTAAAGCTGGGATGTCAAACCTGTCCAGCAAGGGCCACTGTGGATGCAGGTTTTCGTTCCAACCAATCAGGAGCCACACCTGATTGCACCTCTGTAATCAGTTGGTCTTGGTTTTCAGTAACTCAGGTGTGGCTTCTTTTTGGTTGGAATGAAAGCCTGCACCCACAGCAGCCCTTTCTGGACAAGTTTGACACCACTGACTCACTTTCTATAACTGCTTAATCCTTACTAATCCTCACAGAGACTCCCCCGTGCGGGGCGCTAGTCCACCGCAGGGTGCATACACCATTCATTCACACCTACGCTCAATTCAGAATCCCCAATTCAACTGATGCGCATGTCTTTGGACTGTGGTAGAAACTGGAGACCCCAGAGGAAACCAACGCCACCATTAGAAGAACATGCAAACTAAAAACGGTTTCAATCTGATTTTCAGTTGGTTTCATTATAAACCTCAAGATCTCAATTTTGGGTTATCATTATCGGCTCAGAAATTCCATATCAGTGCACCCCTACTAAAAGCACAGTGTGTGCACAGTTAAGCAGAAGTGGCTCAAATCGGCAGGGAAGAGACAAAAGAGTGAAGTTAGGCTTAAGAGTTAAGTTGTTTTGCAGCTATTTTGTTGATTGGAGTAGAGTAAGAGCAGAAGGAGTGAGCGGAGGTTTCGGGCGCAAAGAGAAGCCTGTCTAGTTACCCTTACCTGGGTTGAGTAACGGCCATGTAGGATCATCCCAAAACTCCTCATAACATGCATTACCATCCTCCAGCTCGCTGATCACCGCGTTACCATTGCCAACGCCCTTATCATCCTTCCCCGAAAAGTAGTTCTGTATGCTGGTGTTAAACCTGAGGCAAATATAAAACTCATTCGAAACACTCCAAAATCTTATGGAAATCTTCCAAGAAGAGTGGAAGCTGTTCTAGCTGGAAAGGTGAGGACCAACTCTTTATTAAAGTTTATGTGTTTGAAGGCAAAGCCATTTAAGACCCTGTTGGGGTGTCCCAATATTTTTGTCCATGTAGTATATGTAGGTCATGTGGGGTTTTTTTTATAGGTTAAATACAGTATTTGAACAAATGAAGCATACCAAACAACAGCAATATTTTAGATTCCAACTATTGTATGTAAGTACTGTGGCTAAACTCACTTCATAATAATGATGTAGCCAATATACATGAGCATCAGCACCAGGCTCTCCCACCTGAATCGACAGAGGTGTGGACAACGGGTTATTTTCCAGCTACCAAACCAAAACAGAAAAAAGAAACAGCCCAAATGGTGTGGTGGACACTTACCACACAATCTGCCCATCATAGATGAACTGAAAGAACAATAAAGTGAAATAAAACTGTTAGAATTGATGTAGTAAGCATGACTTTCATTTATTTAACTGTATTTGCCAATCATATTTTTCATCATAATTAGTAATTATTCATGACATTACTCATAATAACACTGATTTCAACTCAAGCACCACATCTGCACACCACATCTCGCTTTAAAAGCTAATGATGTTCAAATGTTAGGACCCTTATAAAAAATACTATGAGGCTGAAAGATTATACTGAACACATTCTTATGAGTTAAACACAACAAATTCAATTCTAGTGACATACTTACTACAATGAGAGCTACCACAGCCAGTATGTAGTAGAAGGAGTCTCGAAACACAGCAAACTTGGTGAGATAAACAACCTTTGGATGGGAGAAAAGTGTAAAATCTGAGTACATATTTATATTATACTCCATTATACTCTTGCTACAACTACTTTGAGGAGAGTAAAAGCATTGCACAGTTGAAATATTTGTACATCAAACCTTCTACAGTGTGCCAAACAAGCTGCTTGAATTGACAAGTTAAGTTTTAAATCGGGCTTCCATCTACAGCTCAGTATTAAGCATGAGCAATTTCACTTTCAACACAACAAAGACTCTTTTATTGCACCAGTGACATTCATAGCTAATCAAAAATAATGCCCTGAGAACATTTTAACCACTAAACAATAAATTCCTGGGATATTTACACAATATGCATATTAAACCTGAAAAATCTCATTATGTTAAATTGTAAGGCTCTATCTGATGCTAGCTAGCTAACATCAGCTACGTAGAGCAGTTTTAGTTTTATTTCCTTGCAAACTTGCTAACCTCCAAGGATGGTTATATAAGCTAATTAGTTAGCCGAAGATTTATTAGTGAATCTTCAATTAAACCTTGGCAAGCTTTTAGCTTGTTAGCTAGATATAATAATTGAATGGTTAGTTGGTTATCAGGCTGATTATCCCTAACTTTAGCGAATTAATTTCAGAATCAGAATCAGAAAATATCATTGATCCTAGAGGAAACTGCTTGAATCTCAAAATGAAAAGCAGTCAGATGTTTAAAAATTAGTTGGTCACCTAGCAATGTTACTGCACTGCTAACTCACTTTTTACAACTGTTATTTTATGCTAGGTTTCATGACTTCCATCATATCCATCACATCTAGGCTGCTAAGCAGACTAGCACTGAGCTTGGGAGTATGGGTAAAAGATAAATTTTGATTGTCTCCCATTGATCTGCCACACTGAATAGACCACAGATGCCAAATTATAATCCTAAAATAGTGATTTGAATAAGGAATTTATTTATACATTTTAACTACGACAAAATGTCATATGGAACACTAATAATAAGCTCAGAAAATGCAAAAGGTTGCAGTGACAACATCTGAGGTCATGCACCCACCTGGCCAGCAAAGATTCCACACACACCAATGATGCAGAGTATGTTGAAGACAGCTGAGCCCACGATAGTGCCCACCCCAACATCTCCATGAGTGATGAACACACCTGCAGAACACATGACGGTTAGCATCCACAGCAGCACAGCAGTTCACATGTGAGTGTCTGTCCAACTGTCTCTCACCAATAATGGAGGCAAACAGCTCTGGGGCAGAGCTTCCTGCTGCCATGAAAGTTGCTCCAGCTACATCTTCACTCATATGGAGTTTCTAGTGGATGAAAGAAAATTCTCACAAAGCAGCAAACATGAGCAAAGAGAAATGAGAGCATTATAGGTCTGCAGGCCAGGACTGTTAGTGGGTAAGGGTGGACAGCATGAATATTTTATGACATTTATGACATTTTCAATTAGACTTAGACACAGCACACATAAATTGCAGTAAATGATACATCTCTTCCACTTCTTTTTGTCTGCCATTCTCTCCCTTGGATTTCTTCACATAACTGTAAATTAAAATAATTAGTTTTCATGGCTGCTTCAAAAGCCAATGTTTCATCTTCCATCTCTACCAGTTCTCCAAGTATAATTGTGTCATTAACCACATTTATAATATATGTGTCATGCCTGGGGCTTGGGGAGTAAAGAAATGGGACAAGGGGCAGGTTCCATAGATGGATTTTAATAAATAAAACACACAGACTCCATACAGAAAACAAATAGGCACAAGGACCTTTAAACACAAAACTACATTCAAGAAACACAAGGGGCGGGGAAGGTGAGGGTCATAGTGAGGGTTGACCAGCAACTAAAATACAAAACTCCAAAACTTAAATACTCAAACACACTCAGACCAGAAACAATAAGAAAGCACAGCCACTTAACATAATTACCAAAACACAGACACAAACCTACACCATTTCAAAATAAGAGTCCCAATAACCATGTGCTAAACTTGAAGCAAAGGCGGCCTCTACCGGCCACTGGTCGAGAACCTGACAATATGTAGTGCTAAAACAAGTACTGTAGCAAGTTGTGCCTTCCTGGTTAATAGTATTGTTTCCAAGATTGGGGAGGAGGAACTACCTGGGGATGAGAGCGGATAGACCACACACATCATGCCACCATGCTGGTCTTAAGAGTAGAATCCTCCCTCTGCACGATACAAGGTCTGTGATGTCATTGTCCTATTTTTCTTTTCCTTTCTTCTCTGAAATGATGTTATGTGGTGTGTAGTAGCCCTAAATGATAGCTCAACCTTAACTAAAGAGACCTGGTGTTGGGCGCAGGTCTCTACCAAACAATAGCATTGGTGGAAAATAAAAGTATGAAGACACTCTATATGGGTATTGGGGCACTTGACCATTACACCAACAGGGACTTTTAATTTAAAGATTTTAATATGGATTAAAATCGTATTTCCCCCTTTGGAGCACTTTTCACTCTTCTTGGAAGGCTTTCCACAAGATTTTGTGAGGTCATTTCTTCCGCAAACTGTGTCCAAAGTAGGAAGCTAGGCGTTGTCCAAAATGTCTTGGTATGCTGATGCCTTTCAATAGAAGTAAGAAGCCTAGCCCAAACACTGAAAAATTGGTATGTCCCAATACTTTTGTCCATATAGTGTGTGATATGGTTATGTTATAAATGGTAATTGCATCGTGGTAATCTGAGCAATTTCTGGGCATTGTAATACTTAAAGAGCACTGAACAACTGTTCATTTCATTAAAAAGAGATTTAGCTGCAGCTCCCACATGGTGTGGCAGCATAAGGTTTCAGGCTCTTGTTGGGACAGCTCATGCTCAAATCCCCCATTCAGCAGAATTGACAGTATACATTATTCTATTTAACCCGATGTGGTACCATACAGTATAGAAATGTTGGATATAAGGACTGTATAAATAGTTTTAGATTCCATTTTTACCATATAGGACTCACTTAAAAGGATTCAGAGTTGCCCACCCCTATAAGGGTTCTCACCTCACAGATCTTCTCCAATGATGTAACAAAGTAGTCATCACACACAATCGCCAGAGCCAGGAACATATAGATAGCCTGATGTGAAAAAGGAGGACGTGAAAAGAAATATTAGATTAGATAATAATTTATTAATAGGGTCTTCTTCATGCTCATAGTGATTTATATAGAAAATGCAGAAACAGACACAAAAGAACAAATAAATTACTAGGTTTACTATATAAAACATTTAAACAACAAACAAAATGATCTTTCACTGTCTTTCACTAAGCAAGACTCACTGTATGGTTATTTCATGTCACGCTGGGCCAGTTTTTCTACTGCTCCTGTTTGGAATCTGATACAACAGACTTTTTGTCTGTTATTAATATATTGTGCTCAGGGACAGCGAGAGTCAGTGACAGCTTGTTTGTGTTTTTTATTCAGCTTGCAGTTGATGACAGTGCTAGCCGAAGGGCCTGTACACTCATGGTGTTTTCAGTTAAATAAGCTGTCCAGTCACACGGCATGTCAAGGAGCTGACAAACTATTTATAATCATCAAAAAATTGTCGGAGATGCGTCGTTTATTCAGGATGAAGGGGTCAAACGGGGAGTCAGGCGTTGACATACACACCCCAAGTATGTGTAGAAGAACAGCTCCTCGCGTGCGCTCTCGGTTGGTGAAAATATCTTCAGGGAACTCATGGATGGCTAAAATGAAAATTAAAGAAAAATGACAGAGCATTCTGTAAGTGGCCATTTTAACAATCTAGCACACTCAAACTCAAATGATAAAATGACAAAGAGAAAGTGCAAAATGTTAGCACTATTTTAAACATATTTACATCTCTACATTGGCTGATCTCCAGTCATCTATAGCCCTCCAATGCAAGGGACCATGAGTGAGTAGTATTTCAGTACTGTAGTGTATTTTGAGTGGCTGCTGGTCAAAAGATTTTAAAAGCATTTGATTGGAACCCCTGCTTTTTCTGCTTTTATCACTAGCAGTCACACTGCCAGTAAAGACTCCTCCTAAAACATACACTACATTCTGGATCATAATAGGTTCCCTTTTTCTTAACATTTGACTCACACTACCTCTGTGTTACAGGTTACTTTTCATTCAGACAAAATTTCTATACATTTTTCAGCTACATGTTAACTGGCCCTCCTTCTCTTCAGATATTCCAGAGGTTTGCATCTTGTGTTAAACTCTTTTATGTCATGCACTGCTTCCCCCACATAGACTACCCTTGTCCCCTCAGCCACATAACAATTATATTAACAGCCACTTCATGTAGCATGAAATGAGATATCAGCTGCTGTGTTTCGACATTTATATGGTTCAGTTCTGCATCCTCAGTAAAAACTACTAAATTGCATGTTTGGTTACTTAATTACCCAATTAAGTGAAAAAAATACTGAGAAGAGTTTGAACATCTGTATATATTACAACAGACCCTTTTCACACTTTGTGGTGTGGCCATCATTGTCGGGGAAACATAAAGAAGTGGGAAAACATACAGAGTAGTTTCTGAATGAGAATAATGATGACTCATTTATTAAATAATCATCAGCCTTTAGGCCAGAAACTGTCAACCCAGGTTCCTTTCAGAGAATGAAAGCTGTTCTACAAAGCAAGCATGTATTTTGTGGAAAAATAAGTAAGTATCCCAATGTAAACCCTCTAGATTCCAACATGTTAATGCTATCATTGCTGTACTGTTCTTACTGTGACTTCTGTCATGTCAATTGTGGAAGTGTGAAAACAGTCCCTACCAATCCAGTCCCCACTGAGCCCCCCCTTTTTAGACCTCTAAGAAACAATGCGGTGTACTCAAATCTTTATGGCACTCCTTGATGTCTACAACCTGAACATGATTCTTGATCTGTTCATCATTTACTAATGGCATTCTTTATCACCCACTATTGCTCCAGGCATGCTCGATTACATGAGGGTACTATCTGTGGTTGACGAAACACTGAACATGGCCTGCTTTACTGTCCCTGACACTTTTTCTATCCACACTGTGATTTCCATATGCGGAATGACTTTCAAGTGTAACAGGTTAGAAACAGCTGAGAAAAGCTACCAAGTTTGCCATTTAAATTGACCTCAAACTCTTGCATCCTTCGCCAATCAAATACAAACAAATCCTCCAAAGAGGGATGGATAGATCTGCACTTCATTGTCACTGTCAATGTTGTTTAAAATCCAGTGGGATGAAGCACAAAATATCATGTCACTGTTTAACTGCATATCGACCGCACTGTAAAAGCTATTAATAGTCCAACTCAAATCTGTGGAAAGATGAACAACCTCCATAAGAGGGAAGTAAAGACAAAAAAGCCTTATTGTGCAGTGGGATTGGATCCTTGGGGAACAATGCTGTAGGCTATAACGAAGGACTAAAGAAACAATTGACGCAAGAATGAGAAAGTCAATGCAAATCAGAGCCCAGAGATTTAAAGGCCGAGAAATGTAGACTGAGCATCAATTAATCAAATGCTCTGCCATTCATACAGAAGGCACACAAGAAATACAGAATATACAAATGGTTTTAAAAGGAGAATCCACCAACTGCATAAATCGTTGGTTGAGTTGTTAACAGAATTATACCGAATGTCTTGAAACACACAGAAACATAAACGTCTTTACAGTATAGATGATAGGGGTCACGACGTTTAACATAATGCAAAACATACACTATATGGACAAAACATTGGGACACACCTGTTTTTCAGAGTTTGGGCTAGGCCCTTTATTTCCAATGAGTGCTTCATGCTTAATGCTTTAGCATACCAAGATATTTTGGACAACGCCATGCTTCCAACTTTGTGGACACAGAAAGCTATCCAAGAAGAATAAAAGCTGTTTTAGCTGCAAAGGGGGATCAACTCCATATTAAATGTCATTAAAGTCCCTGTTGGTGTAATTGTCAGGCATCCCAATACTTTGTGCATATAGTGCACATACTGTTGATAATAGTAACACAGTGATAAATCAGAAAAAAATGTTTTCGATACCCTGTCATGACAGGATTTTAAAAAATGAAGATCATTTCATGTAACTTTATGTGAGGCACAGTTAAGAGGCAAACTCTGAAGGTGTCTGTTTCCCATCACCACCACTGTAAATGATTCTGACTCTGTAAGTTTCTCTTTTTTTTTTTTTTTTACCTCAAACCACCCTGACCTTGTTTACATCCTCACCATTTAATTATACCGAAAAGCACCGCCTTCAGTTACCCACACTTCAGCGTCTCACTCTCACAACTACATAACTTACAAACTAGGTCATACAGTTTCTGAATAATTCATAGCACTCACTGAACCTTAAGATGCATAGCTGAATAATATGCTTCCAGTTTAAAGATGCTATATACAAAATATTTACTTAACCGTAATTCAAATGATGCAAGAAGAACTCTGTCTGAGCAGCGCTGTACTCCGTGGTCATTTATAATGGCTTAGCTGTGGAACAGTAAATAACACCATGAAAGCAAGCAGGGAATAACTGTCCATAGCAAAGAACACTGGAAGGCAGACCAGTTTGCTCAGGGAGTCTTTAAATAGTGACTAAGACTGATCATTTCCAACAAAATATTTTATGATATTTAGACTTACACACAGCACACATAAATTGCAGTAAATTATACACCACTTCCACTGCTTCTTGTCTGCCATTGGATTTCTTCAAATAACTGTAGTTTAAAATAATTCGTTTTCATGGCTGCTTCAAAAGCCGATGTTTCGTCTTCCATCTCTACCAGTTCTCCAGGTATAAATGTGTCATTAACCACTACAACAAGTACAGCAAGTTGTGCCTTCCTGCTTAATAGTATTGTTTCCAAGATTGGGGAAGAGGAACTACCTGGGGATGAGAGTGGATAGACCACACACATCATGTCACCATGCTGGTCTTAAGAGTAGAATCCTCCCTCTGCATGATACAAGGTCTATGATGTCACTGTCCTATTTTTCCTCTCCTTTCATCTCTGAAATGATGTTGTGTGGTGTGTAGTAGCCCTCAATGATAGCTCAACCTTAACTAAAGAGACCTGGTGTTGGGCACAGGTCTCTATCAAAAGATAGCACTAGTGGAAAATAAAAGAAAACTCTAATTCTGACTGATCTCTTATTCTAACCAATTTTCACTTGGACTTTAAGTGAGCAGATAGTGCTAATTGTTAATTATTCTAAAAGGTAATAACACCCACCATGTGGGAGCTGCAGCTAATTTTAACTGTGAAAAAGGGAATGTGTGTTAAAGGGTTGAATATTATTCCTCTTTTGTGAAAAAATAAGAATTTTTTTCTCAACAATTCTGGTTGCCCATTTAACAGAACTATTAACACTCAATTTGTAGAAGAAAAATCTAATGCAGAGCAGTTTACATTTATGGCTTTTAGCAGACGCTTTTATCCAAAGCGACTTACAGGGGACAGTCTCCCTGGAGCAACTCGGGGTTATGGGTCTTGCTCAGGAACGCAGTGGTGGTGTGCTGAAGGTAGGATTTAAACCCATGACCTCTTGGTCTAGAGGCAAGTATCCTACCCACTTCGCCACCACCTCCCCACACTTACAAAAGCTTACAAATACATGCATGTCTCCAGTCACAAATATCAAAACATGAAGCATAACTATGTAGTACATAGGGAAGGCTCGCAGTTGATGCTTAATTTAATCAGTTAATTCTAGTAAAGCATATGAACTAAACACAGTTTCCAAAACCAAAGACGTGTAAGAGTTGGCTCCTTTTTCAGCAGGAAAGCAAGACCCCCTGAATCAGATTTATAGCTGAAATTACAGCTCTGAACTAAGCAGCCTTTAGGTATTTAAAATTTTGCAAGGCCCTTTGTTCAAAAACATTTGGATTCATTCCACAGTGTTCAAACTGTCTGATGGACTACAAGTAGCACAAACTACTCAGTTCACACAACTGTGCTTGAGGAGGACTTGGGTCTGATCACAGCACAAGCAGAGAAAGCGGCTTAAAATATAGGTCTTTGCACGCGTACAACTTAATTTCTCTGGATTGTACAACCCTGTCCAACAAGTGTAGCTAAAATGATAAAGTCCATTTTACTTTACCATTTAACTGCCTACAAAACCCCACCTGCAACAATCCTGAGCTCTGGAGCTTAAAAGTCACACGGGATGGTGCGGAGTTAATATGGTCTCACGGGGAATGTTTTTCAGCCTGGTTTTGTCCCTTGGCAGAGTACTGTCTCTGTGGGCCTGAGATGGACTTGGATGCCTGCTTGGTCCATCTGTTGCCCACAGCACTGGCCCACTGAGCCTCGGACCCCCAGAGAGCCAAGGGCCCATGTGTCACTGTTCCCCTCCATATCATCCAGCCCTGTCAAAGGCCGCCCCACTGCTGCTGGCCCAGACCGCCAATAGGGTTTCCCTGTTAGAGCCTGATGCATGTAAATATAAATACTAAAAAAATACATAAATACTGCATCCCCACAGCCTGCTGGCATGAGTGTTACCCATACAACCATCTGCTGCACAGCATCAAACAGACAGATTCTAACTGATGTCTGTTCAACGTGGTCTGTAAGTGCTTTCTATGTGGAGGCAGCAGCTGTTATTAAACCATACTAGTGTTTCAAAGCTCGTTTTGACAAAACTCATTGTAAGCCAAGTCCTTAAAATGCTTGCGACATTAAATGCTATTACGGAACGATGAGTTCTAAAATAGGACGAAAGGTAGGAGCAGCATGACGTTTTCAGAGTTTCATCTTCATCTTGATCCTTCTCCACCACCTTAAACAACAGGGATACGCAGCAGAGGCTGCACCAATCAAGCAGTGGGAAGTCATTGATGCCCTGATCACATTTCCCTACTTACAGACTGCCCTACCCCCAGCACACAGGACATGAGAGAAAGAGGAGAAAAGAGGAGAGGACAGCCCCAAGGTCATCTCCTGGGAAAGAAGATCTCAAGGGAACATCAGCTCGCACACACACACACACACACACACACACACACACACGCACGCACGTACTCACACCGCAAGACATAACACAAATCTACATACATTCTTAGCCGCATGTAACCGCTATCTTTTGGTTTTACTGACACTACTGTGTCAAACCAGTCAAGTCCTTTGTCATGGATGCTCACGAGAGTAATCAGTTAGAAAAGAAAGCTGTACAGACAGTGCGTAAAGAATCCCACCCCACCAACATATTGAAAACATGCTACAATTGGATAAATGCTACAGCACACCCCACGGAAAGAGAAAAGACAGTATTATCAATAGTAAATCCAAAGTAACCAATGACATAATGTCTGAAAAACATACAAATATTTGAATTAAGACTTGAATTAAAAATAAGTGGGAGCAGTTCCTGTAAACGTACATAGGCTTTCCTAGGATAGTCACAAGGAGGTTGTGACATGGTCCTGTAGAGCAAGATAGCAAAAAACATACGTGCAAATTCCTTCCAGTGACTTAAATTCATAAACAGGGGCTCATCATTTTTTCATATTTTCTGTTTTCATTATATATTTATCTTATAGGCCATGTACAACATGTGATACTGCAAAAAAAGTAAAACATTTCTTTCTACTCAACTCTGGATAGAATTATTTTCTCAATTTCCCAATATATTGCATTTTATTCATGGGGTAGGATAATAATTCCACCGCAATGAGGTGGGCCTCAATGACATTCCCTTCAAAATTATAGCCAAACAGATGATTCTCTAGGTTCGGAGTCTCTGAATTCACCTTCCTGTTTGAGTAAACTGTATGGGTTGCTTCTCTCTACGTTGACGTAAGTCCCCAATCTAAGCTAAGCTAAGCTCCATCCCGGAGCTACCTTGGAATGTGCAGAGACAGGCTGTACGCCAAGGATCCATGCAGAACGTGACTT
>JBBPDC010000001.1:40167082-40179444 GCA_037974485.1 Hemigrammopetersius urotaenia
AGGTGCGCCATCTGCTGGGGAAAGATGGGAATTACAGCTAGGTAAAATGATTGAGGCGTCTTTTATAATAAAATTTATTTTAATAACATAACGTGGACGAGTTCGGCGGGCCGGAATAAAAAGCCCAAGGGGCCGTATATGGCCCGCGAGCCGTAGTTTGCCCATGTCTGTTCTAGACTCAAGTACAAGTTTATTGTTTATAGGGGGAGAGTTAAACTCAACATTGGAGCAGACAACAGGGAAACAGAGAAAAGCAACACAGGTGCAGGCAATAGTGTGAACGGGAGAAACTGAATGACAGTGAAAGTAGGTGGAGAGGGAAGCGACAGGCTCAGGGACTGGGTAGCCAACAGTGGAAGATCAGGGGACCGAGAAAGAGGCTGTGAAAAAGGGACTAGATAACCAAAAGTGGGGGATCATGAGACACGCAGGCCATTGGTTATAAAGGAAAAAGGGATTGGGTAGACAACAGTGGTGGACCACGGAACTCAGAGGCTGGCAAGAAGTTTCCCTCCTTTTTCCCTTTATATCTTGTCTGTGAGTCCCCCTGACCCACTGAGTCCCTTTGAGCCTAAGGGCAGTAGATTCTCATGCTGGATAAGCACCTAGATATCCCTTCGCCAAACACGCTTCATCTTCAGAGTATTTCCTGGCATCCCAGATCCGAGCAGCCAGTGAAGTTGTGTGCAGCGGTGGCGTGATTTGTGCTGAAGGAAGGCTGGCGGTAGGGAACACCATTGCCATCAACTCCAACATCAGAAGGAAGTGCCAGGCTCAGTGCCACAGTGAACGGGATGATGGAGGCATGGCCATGACCGTGATAGTCAACATATAGAGATCAACGAATTAGCTAAATAAATATCTAATATTCTAATATATTTATTATTCTTCTAATATTTCCCAACATGGAAAAGCAGACAAGAATGTCAAATGATTTTACTGCGGATGGATAATTTTCCTACTCTGTATACTGCAAAGAAGAACACAACCTCTGCAGCAAGTGTAATAAGAAAATTAAATGGTCGGTGGTGTCACGGTTCGGTCAGCGGCCGGTAGGGGGCCGCTGCTTTTCTGTTTTTTCGTTCTGTTTGTGTTCTGGGTTTTGGGGGCCTTTATTTTGGTGTTCATGCTTGGTGTCACGCGTTCATGTTGCCCTGTGGTTTTCTGTCCTTGTGTCTTGTTTTCTTAGGTTCCAGCTGTCATGTGTTTCTGTGTCCGTTGATTAGTTCCCCAGCTGGTTTGTGTTTGCCCTGGTTCTGTTCCCTTTATATAGTCCTGTGTGAGTTCATCCCAGTTGTCTGTCCATCATCATTTAGAGCTGTATGTTTGCCGTATTCCTGCCCTGTTCTTTGTTTTCTGTTTTGGCCCACGTGCCTCTGTTTTTTTTCAATAAAGCTTCACATCATGGAATCCTGGTTGCCAGCCTGCTCCTTCAATGATAGCTCTCAGTTGTGCAGGCGGACAGGTTCTTTATATTTGATTCATTTTTTATATATTATTAAATTATCATTTTCAAATGTGCAAAGATTTGGTGACAATTAAAAAAAAAAAACTTTAACTTTGGTTTGTTTTGGGTCAATATGCTGCAGAAGAAACCAGCCTCTTTTCAGTCTTTTTTCTTGACTGACTGTATTTCCAGGATTTGACATTTAGTGGAATCCATTCTACCATCTATTCATGCAATGTTCCACATGTCACTCGCTGTCAACACAACCCCCATGCTTAACAGTGTTCTTTTGATCAAATTAAGCTCCTGCTTGATCAGTCCACAGCTTTTGTTTTGCCTCTGGTTTATCTAGATGTTGTTTTGCGTGCTTCAGACACTGACTGTGTGATGATGGCTCCTCAAAGCAGATGACGTTTGTGCAAGAAATGCTGCTCAGCAGAACAGTGCAGCATCATTCCTGTGTCAGCGAAAATTTCTGACATGTCCTTTGTTGCCACATGTGGGCTTTGCTTTGGCTTTCTGTACAGTTGGCTTAGATTTGGATTACAAGTCTAAAGAAAATGATCTATAAATGGACTGGATAGTCTTATCATATTCTTACAGTGTAGTAATGAGATATATACATGTACATATGTTTTTTGCAAACATTTAAGCTGCTTTTACTTGACAAGATAGAATTTTTGGCAGTTTATGCCCTCATGCGTTCTGTACTCACCAGTTTGTTTGAGCCGTTAGGTCACGCTGCAATGGTAGAGTGCGACAATACACCTCATTATTTCCATCTTCACTGCACTCAGTGTGGTGAGCGACAAAATGAATGACACTTCAAAACCTTTTTATTATATTATAACTCAATGACTTTTTAGTCAATCAGCCAAAAGCTCTTGAGCTGCAAAATGGTTTACCGTTTCCCTGTGAGCATCCTCATATCCCTGAATAATAATAATAATAATACCACTAGTACGACTACTACTAATACTACTGCTAATAATGATATCTAAACCTATATACCTTTATATTGTTTTGTTAAAATAATGATAAAAATAAAAGTAAAAATGCTTATTCTCTTATAAAACTAATAGTCCCAGAAAGTCTTGTCATAAACCATTTTTTTTTTCACTAGATGGTCCTTGGAAAATCTTTTTACATTTAAAAAGAACCTTTAAATTATTTGGAGCCTCTTACTACATTAAAACATTCTTCAGACTCATATATTACAAACATGGTTCTTAAGGGACTAAAATGATTCTCTCATGGCATTGCTGCAAGAACCCCTTGGGATTAATGCAGCTTCCTTTGGCACCTTTTGGAACTGTGGTGCCATGAGGGCCACTGCAAAAACATCTGTTCTCATTTCTTGAAGTTTTGATCATCATTAATCTTTAGAGCCAGCCTTGATTGAGGTTTAAAATCAGTGGTCTAGGTCTTCTCCTCCCCACAGAAATCCACATACAGGCACAAACTGAGAACCCATTCTGTAGCAACTACTGTAACTAATATCATTTAAGGCTAAAACAACACACATAATGAATTAGTGCTACTCCCATGGGGCCTGTGGTCTCAAACGCAAGGCAGCCTAAACCAGTTAGTTCCATAAAAACCACCGTATCCCCCTAGCACGACCACAACTTCATACTCTCCTCCATAGCCCTTATGAGCCTCAAACCATGCGAGTAATTATCAATAATGGAACGTGATGATTAAATATTCAAGGGTCGGCTAATTTAATCAGATGCAATGCAGAAAGCAGGCTCTTGTTGGGGGTTCTTTAACTGTTACAGACTCAGTGCTTGCCAGCAGGGAGCGTCAGACCTTGGCTCTGTCTTGCCTCAGCCAGTGCTGAGCCGCTTGTTACATTAACATGGAGCTTCTGTGACATAGCCGGCATTAGGGACAAAATAAGAGGATTAGCTGATGGACATTTCTGGCCTGTCTGGTCAATTATGAAAATGAAAATGGTCAAAAGGGTCACGGCTGGCATAGTCTCTGTATGGCAAAATCTACTCCTGCCATACAAATACACATGCAAGCAGCCGCACACGCGCGCGCACACACACACACACACACACACACACACACACACACACACACAGGGTTATTACAGTTCATCACAGGAAAAAAATTAGGCACATATGGACTAGTATTGTAGGTAGCATTTGTACTTAAATGTGGATTGTGTGGATTATCTAGACATTTAAACATCACTGTTGCTCAACAGAGCAATCTTGTGCAACTGAAACCAGTGATCAGAAATGACCAGCACTGTCTCACACAGCTACTTTACATTAATTTCCTTTTAATGTATGTACCATCAAAGTAAATGTAATTATATTAGTAAGGATGCTTACTTTAGTACCAATAAGTTGACATTTACATTTTTATGCAAAGATCTTTGTGGTAGCTGGTGGTCTGGTGGTTAGGGAGGAGCATCAATGATTTGAAGGCCACTGAGTAAGGTAGCATCCCCACACTGACCTCAAAGTTTTTTGATTTAATGATGATTTGTCAGAAATTCTTCAAGTTTACTATGATTTGATTCTGTTTGATGAAATCATTTTGGCATGATTTTGTATAATTTATAATATTCAACATATTATTTTTAAATACACAGAATACTCAAATGTGACTAGATAAAACTATATGCACTGAAGCAGAACACAGAATAAAGAAACATATATATATGTATCACAAAAATGGACTCACTTTTGTATATTATTACAAATGATTATAACCAACTCCAAGCATTTCAGAAATTGTGCAGTTTATGAATCACTATACTATAGTTAACGCCTCTACAAGCTCATATTATACACAATATGCACTGGAGGGAGCATCATCTCTGTCTGTGTATTTTGGTCACGTTGCAGTTCTCCTAATAAATGAAAGCACTGTTTTTTTGCGTACCTTGGCCTATTTTTCCACCTTTGAGCTGTATGACAGAGAGAAATGGAGCATGAAACTGAGGCTAACTAACCCTGAAACACATGAGCCTAACAGAGGACCAGCAGAACATTGCATGTTTGCACAGTCCAGCCACACCATCCACACTATCACCAGGGAGCTCAGCTACCAGGGGGTGCAGCTCTCTGTGGATCACGGCTCTGCTCAGTGTTGTATATAGTGTCATGCAGCATTAAACTGAACTCAATTAAGTCATCTATAGCACGTCCTTATGGCAAAACTGCATCCTGGTGTGTTGTATTCAATTTAAATTCCATCTGTGTTGTGGCTCCTCCAAATGCCACGGTCACAGTGAGAAAGCAATTTTTTGGGCTTAGATTCATCCTCATTCTGCTGGAAGCAAATGGGGCGGCCAATGGTGAAACAGTGTGATAGGTCACAGACACACACATGCACTGTACATAGTTCCTGCTCCATTTCCTCATCTATTTCAGTGAAAAGTCACATTTACACAATTTCACCCAAAATGTAGTCGGGCTACAAGATTAATGCAGTTTACCAACAAGTTATCTTAAGCATTACCTAAACACCTAAACTACTAACTCTGCTCACGTTTGCCCCAAACTGTGTTAAACCATCTCAGTTATCCTGCTAATGCGGTTTCTGACTGTGTATAACATTCTCATCCATAAATAAGGATTTATATACGAAGTACAAACAGTTTGATGGTTCCCTTCCTCAAACACATTCAATAACTAACTAATTAACTGGCGAGGTGAACCAGCTGTTTCTGACCAGGGAAATGCCATGTACACATAGAAACCATATATACTTATTTGATTTGAGATGCTAAATGGTAACATATTTGCTGCCATCAATTGTTAGCTACTCTGTGTGGACAAAAGTATTGGGACACACCTGTTTTCCAGATTGTGCCCTTTACTTACAGTGAAGGGCTTTATCCTAATGCTTTAGGACAGCGGCATGCTTCCAACTTTGTGGACACAGTTCGGGGAACAACCTTTTCTATTCCAGCATGACTGTGTCCCAGTGCACAAAGCAAGCTCCATAAAGACATGGCTGAATGAGTTTTAGTGTGGAAGAACTTGACAGGTCCACTGACCGCAACCCCATCCAGCACCTTTGGGATGAACTGGAACAGAGATTGTGAGCCAGGCCTTCTCATTCAATATCAGTACCTGACCTCATAAATGCTGTACAGAATGAATGGGGACAAATTCCCATAGAAACGCCAAAATATTTTGGAAAGCCTTCCAAGAAAGCTGTTATAGCTGCAAAGTCGGGACCAACTCCATATTAAAGTCTATGTACTTGAATGCAATGTCATTAAAGTCCCTGTTGGTGTAATGGTCTTTGTCTATATTGTGTAGGGGCAGTTGGGTGGCCTAGTGGTTAAAGCATCCGCCCTGCGACCAGAAAGTCCGGGTTCGATCCCCAAGACCGCTAGGTACCCTGAGTAAGGTACCGTCCCCACACACTGCTTCCCGGGTGCCGTGTCCCTGACTGCCCCCTGCTTCACTTAGTGAATGGGTTAAATGCAGAGGAAGTGTTTCGTGCTGTTCACACTGTGTGCTGTGGTATGACAAATGGTCACTTTCACTTCACTTTCACTGTATATCAGTCTAGTTTCAGTTTGTGCAATTTGTGGCTGGTCAGCAGTGTTTGGGGTGAGGGAAAGATCATGTTTGTGAATGTGTGTAATATCACAGGGTCCTTCTGATCGTACGACAGCCTGCCACAGACAACTCTTCAGTCTGGAGGTGGGCAGATTGTGCAGTTGCTGGGGTTGAGAACATTTCATAGCTCTCTGCCTCCCCTCTGTGGTTCAGCTGGGTATTTACAAAAAAATACATTACCATTCTGAAATAAACATGACATTCACCAAGATGCTACAAGTGACATTTGCAAGTCATTCAAATGTGTATGCTCTACTAACACTAGGGCAAACACACTCTGTGTAAATCATGATGCATTTACCAAACACACTTCAATCCTGCCTCTAAGCCTCCAGCTAAACAATATAATTGTTATTTGTGTTGTTTCCCATTTCAAGCTGTGTTTCTGAAGTGTGTGCTGTGCTGCCATGACTGGAGCAAAGGGTCTTCTCTGGAGGGAAATCAGCACAGCATATGTTCAGAGCCACAGTCATCGGAGGTCACTGGAAAACATTTTTAGAATTGCTGACAGTCTCTAAAACAGCAACTACTTAAAACGACATTTTCTGTTTTTGACCTTCAGTTGGTGAACAATACCCTGGCCGTGTCATTAGGTATTTTATTCTTAATGTGTCTGTGGTCATTTATCGATTGATCCTTTTGTCTGGGGAGAGGGTCCCAAATCTCAGGCGTTTGTTTATTAGCTGAGACAAAGCACAAAAGGTGCACAGAGTGAGATTGGGAAGCTCAGCTCTAGTACTCCATCAGCAGGCCATTTCTGACCACAGAGCTGCTCACAGGTGGAGCCCTCTCAACCAAGCAGTGTATAACACTCACCAATGTGCTACTAGGCCAGGGTCTCTGCTGTCTCATCCAAATGTCTGTTCTACACACTATGAAACACAATGTACTTTAAATGTGTTTAACCTTGCCTTAATTTACCTCTGAAAATACACCAAACCCCTTAATTTGAATGAAGTGGCCATTAATTTGTGAACCAATTTAAGGCCTAAGTGTGAAACCCCTTAATCCTAAACATAAGGCATTCATTCAGGAGGTTCTGTTATTTAAGGGGCACATTTGACAAAGTAAGGGGAAAATTCAGTAGTTTTACCCCTTGTTCAGCCTTAGCCTGTGCACTTTTCACTTAAATTTTTCTTAATTTCCTGGAAATGAAGGTCAAAATTAGGGTAATTTAAAGGGGTACACTTAAGGGGTTTGGTTTCGTTGTGACAGCTCAGGAAAATGGCAAGAGATGCTCTACAGAGGTTTAGGGTTAAAAGATAGGTGGGGCTCATAAAGTGGTCTGTAATGTGTGTGTAATATTGTGTAAAGTGACCATTTGCCATATGTGAACACACCACAGCACACAATACACACAGTACCAATTCACCAAGTGAAGCAGCGGGCAGCCAGGAACTCAACATCCGGGGAGCAGGATGTTGTGTGAGGATGATACCTTGCTCAAGGGTACCTCACTGGTGGCACTAGCAGTCCCAGGATTCAAACCAACAACCCTCTGATCACAGGGGCAACTCCCAAACCACTAGAAGTTTGCGAGGAAAATCCCTCTGTGAGGGAAGTAAAAGATGGGTGGACAACAAATGAAAGCAAGAATGACAATCACTTGTATGAACAAACCAGCAAAAGGGATCAACTGTTTAAAAAGTATTTATTGTGCTGCAAAGAAACAAACAAAATAATACATGAAAATTGAAACAAACAAAAAAAAAAGATCTGCTGTGCTACGGGAATTCTGAGTCAAATCTTCATCTACCCTCTTTAGAAATCTGCAATATCATCAGCAATATTGACAAATCTTGCTTTTTACATGAGCATAAAAGAACAGTAGTATACAAACTTGAGAAGGGCTCTGTGTTTTTTTCTTTCCTGTGGATAGACTGAGTGAGAAAGAAGGGAGATTAGGAGAGAACTTTTCTCCAAGTTCATGAAGCTTACATACTGAAACACAGGAGTAGCCCCCAGCTTTTCTCAGATGGAAATAGCAATGTTAAAGAAAAGAAAATAAAAAAATAGGGAGGATGTAAAACCATGTACTGTGTTTTTCTTTTCAACTCAGTCATTTTGAAACACTCTTAAGAAACCAGGACAACGACAAAGAGAGTTGCACGATTTCAGCTGTGTCTTTGTTTGAAACTCCTCTACGTTCAATTTCTCAGCTCATCAATAAATTATTAAGGTAATTAAAAACAATAAATTAAATCTTTCATTTTTTTCCTCTTCCCAACCTTTTTTGTCATTTTTTTTAAAGTTCTGTTTTGGCGAGTGACACTCAAGTATTTATAACAATACTTGGAGAATGCACTAAAAAAAAAATGTAAAAAAATTAAGAAGACTTCTACCTGTGAGACGCGCTCAAGCGTTAGCAGAGCAGTCAGTGGCGCTCATCAGTCATCACTGTATAAAAGCAAAAGTCAGCTCGGAACGTCTGGATAGGAAAGAAAGTTGCTTTGTCATGAGCAATGTTGCATTTGAACTTGAAAGTGAGCGGCACATCCATTAGAATGCCGCTCATTAATTATGCATGCGGCTCACGAAGGTCTGTCATATTTACTTTGTAGAGGCAATGCGGCTTGGTGGGTTTATTCTACAAAACAATCCATCGCAGCGCTCCATTACGCCATTGTTTACTGCATCTCTAACTAATGCCTTCAGATTTGCAATGACTGCAAGTCAACTTCCAATGAGTCGTCCTGTTTGTGTGTTATTTGCATTCGCCAGGGTGAAGCCTTAATGTGCTTTTATCCAGGATCTATAAAAGGGCACATTACCTGCTCTGTGCACCTAAACAAAACAATAACACTGCCTTTAACCCCATCAGAGATCTGGCCTCATCATGCACTATAAGGGGGAACTTTCTTTTTTTCCGTCCCACTTTCAGCTTGGAGTGAGCGAACGCACTAACTCTGCCACCTTAAGTGTCCCACAAGGTCTTTAGAAAAAAAAAAACCAAAACAAAAGGGCAACTTTTTCTATCAAAAGAATTTGTTTGAAAATGAAATAAACAAACAAAAAAATTTAAAAGAAACACAAAGGTTACGTATTTCTCTATATAAAAGTGCCAAAACGTATAATTCTACAAACATTATCAGACAAGAGAATTAAGGTACAATCTAGACAAACTATCACAAGTATACAGTCCCTCCCCACCCCCATCTCTTCAACAGCTTATGTCTGCCGAGGTTCCAGTAGTTCAGAAGCCTGCAGTGACCCGTGACCAAGAACAACAGAGCAACGACCAATCAACTCGATCCCCGTGTTTCAGTATTATCTGTAACACGCCCTCGAATAACAATTAAGAGGGACAAAAGGGAGGAAGGACAAGAAACAGGCCTTTATTCTTTCTCTGGTTTTGGTGATTTTTGACAGTAGATGACGACATGATCCCTATGCTAACTCTAGTCTCAATAAGATAATTAGTTAATTGAGCAAATTTTTTGGGATGTCCAAAATTAAAGTCCTTGGCCAAAAATCATCTACATAAATAAACGTCCTGAAGGATTACAGTGTGATTACAGGCTATAGTAAGTACCATGAATTCCAACCTTCTCAACTTTAGAGGACAGCTGGTTTTCCAAGGCAGTTCATTACATCATTTTTTAGTGCTTTGGTTCTGGTGATTTTCCTTTGTTCTTTTAAAAAAGGGGCTGCACATAATATCTGCATGTTATCAGGGACTTTTCGTTTTGAGATTGTTTTGCTGTATGCTGCATAGCGAATAGTTTTCAAGTGGTCTCAAACCCACAGTGGAGAGGTTCTTGGAATAAACAGTGATAACACACTGCTCGTCTAACGTCCCTCCGAGAACCCATGAGACAGTTACATGTGGTTTAACTGTTAAAATGTGTCTGTACTGATCAGTGCAGGAAAGTGATCAAATAAACAGCAATTTTATTCACAATTTCTCATTTTCGTTCCTATTTTTTATAGCCTTATATTCAGACATCGAATTGTAAACTCGTTAAATCTTGTACTTTAACTCATTCTTGTCTGTTTTAAGCTGAAAATACTAAAAGGGCCAATTTGGCAGGAGACGTACATTAACGTAACATAGATAAAAGTCATGATTTCGGGTTAAGTAGTCTATTTGTGTGCCTGAGCCCTCTTCCCTTCAAGCCATCTAACAAACAGGTGCAATCACAAAACAACCTTTACACCAGCATTATTTCACCCAAAGAGGAAATAATAGGGGCAGGTCAAAGAGGGTGTGTTAAGAATAGTACAAAAACATATGGGAACTGTTAGAAAACAGTGAGCTGCAGGGACACCAGAAGCAGAAACAAACAGACTCAGCTGAAGAACAGACCACAAACAGGCCCAGGGCCAGAGAAAAGTCGAAGATAAACGAAATTACAAAAAAAAATAAAAGAAACAAATAACAATAGAATGAGATGTTCGTCTTTTTCTTTCTGCCTTTTTTCATCTGTCTTTCTCTCGACTTAAACTATCAAACAAGCAAGGCAATGGAATGCCTGTCATCATCGGTTCTCCATGGATTAAAAAAAAAATCTTTTTTTTTCTCAGTCATAAATACATTCATTAGGAAAAAAAATGAAACAGAGAACTTTACAGGTGAAGCAAAGTAAATGTGTGCATGCATGTGCGTTTGTGTGCACACACGTACATACATGCTAACACAAACATACAGACACACATATATACTCACACAATAGTTCAGGTCTTTTTCGGCGTAGCATTAATATGTACATAAATGTTCCTATAATGTGTGTAGATTGTATCGAAGCCAATTTTTGAAGTAGACGGCTTTTGTTTACCAAGCAAGGAAAAACAGAGAACAAAAGGTGCTTCAATAACATTCCCAAGCTTCCAGAGGAGGCAGGTTCATGATCAGTAAAAATGAAGAAAAGGAAAATCATTAAAGAGCGTTTTGTCTCTCCAAACGCCCTGCTAAACGTTGTTTGATCATGTTCTTTGATTCTATGTTTCCTTGCATCATTGTTTCCTAGAGGATGTAATTAATACTTATAGTTCGACCCCTAGAAAACAAGGCTTAGAGAATCAAAGCAAAAAAAGCAGCACTTGTAGCATAGACTCAAACCAGTATAACTACCTTTTATATTATCTTTATACCATGTGACGACGCTTCTGTCGCAAAATATATTGTTGCTTGGAGTCTGAGAAAGAGTCTGAGAATCTGCCCTTTGTCTCAAAATAAAGAAGTCGATGACCGTTATGTGAAAAGGGGCAAAAACGCTTATACATCTAAGCAGAAATACTACAAAGAGACCAACACAAATCCACCTCGCAGGAAGAGCAATTGTCCACTGTGCTGCTCTCTCAGGCGTCTTCTATTCGCCATCCGAAGAAGAACAGCCAAAGCGGGCCGCAGCGGAAGAGGGAAGGATCGATGCTCCTCAGGCCTCAACTCTGCTTTGCCAGAATCTTTCTTTTCCTCGCTGCTTTTTTCCTTTCTCTTCTCCTCCCATCCCACACAGGGGGGCTCTTGCAGAGAAGCTTTGGTTCAGCGTTCACGCAAAGCACTTGAATCGAGTCTCTCTCTTTTCTTCAAAATGTTTTCAAATAGCTTTCTCGCTTTCAGAACAAAAACAAGAACAAAAAAAAAAGCAGGAATGCACAAAAAATATCACTTTTGGGAGAAAAAAAACAACAACAAAAAAACCCCCACCAGTCTGTCCTAATCCCAAATATGTATTTTTGATCTCATAAACCTCCAAGCACACGCGCGTGTACACACACACACACACACACACACACATTTTTTCTAATGCACAAAAATATTCTAGGAAAGCTTTCAGCTTCTCCGGTTCAAATAAATACACTCCCCGCAGTGGCTGGCTTGGTAACATCATCCACACTGATGAGACCGTTAGTTGTCTGGGTGTGTCTTGGAGTGACGATCTAATAACATGGGTAATATGATTGTTATTCTTTACCAGGGTCTCTACACTGTCCATCACTGTAGTTCGTAGCGGCTGGTAATGTGTTCACTTGATTTTGGCAGCAGACCCCTGTCTCTCTTTCTCTTTCTCTCTCTCATTCTCTCTCTCTCTCTCTCACGCTTGCTCTGGGTCTTCTCCGCTCACGCAGTCTGGTAGAAGTTGTCTGCCTGCAGGTTGTTGTGTTTGGGCATGCTGTAGTAGCCGCTGTAGCGCGAGTCCGGGTCTGCGATGCGAAGCATGCGCTGCGAGCTGTCCACCTGAACCTTCGTCCCCTTCTGGCAGTCCACGTACACCAACTGGTTATTCAGACACGTGGGCTGTTCCAAACACACACACACACACACACACACACACACACACACACACACACACACACACACACACACACACACACAC
>JBBPDC010000001.1:40194623-40208071 GCA_037974485.1 Hemigrammopetersius urotaenia
GGGAGAGAGAAAGAAAGAGAGAGAGAGAGAAAAAAAGAGAGACAGAGAGAGAGATAGAGAGAGAGACAGAGAAAGAAATAAAGAGAGAGAGAGAGAGAGAGAGAGAGACAATGTAAGGGAAAAGGTTTTAAAGGGAAAAAAAAGCTGTCTTACACAAAGCCGAAGGGGCAGTCCTTGGCGCAGGCCATTGGCTTGCACTTCTTGTGACGCTGCCGGCACTGGCACATGGCACAGCCATGGACTTCCGTCTGGAACCCGTAAGGACACTTAAGAGTGCAGCCTGAGATCAGACCCCTACACAGCTCCTCTCCTAGAGATGAGAACAGGCCAGGCACAAGGTTATTTTCTTGCAGACAAAATAACACACTGCTTTTAGCTTAAAAGAAATCAGAAGACTATACTGAGAAGAATTCAGCAATTCCAGAAATGTATTCAGAGACTTTGGAGATGTTCCCTCATTTAAATCCGCCACCAGAAGCATTAGACCGTGTACATATTTATTTTGGCCAGAGTAAAAACATGAGGTTTACTTAACTATTGGATGCTTTGCAATTTTTTTTCTGCGTGAGTTTACAAGCCAAGTCCTGGACTAAAATTCTTCTGAGAGGAAATTTACTTTATCCTAACGGTTAGCAAAAAAGCATTGTGTGCCCTGTATCTGTGAATTAGCCTCAAACCTCCTACATACACTAGTCAGTATTACAGTATTTTTTCAATGACTTAAGCACAATGTTCAAAATTGGGCCCAATGTAAAAACATTTTTACCAAATACTGCTTTGTTGTCATATTGTACACACATGCATATTATTAGCTAACTAATTCTGAATGAGATAGACACTGCTGCATTAATTCTAAAACACGTTTTTAGTTTCCTAACCAAAAAAGTGCACAACACGTGTTTGCCAAACACCACATTAGATCAAATTTGTACATCTTTATTTCCTGCAACCACTACAGACATGCAAATAGAGGAGGTTTAGGAAGGGAGGGTATGGTGAAAGATAAAGACATTTGTGGATGTTCATGAAACCAATTTTGGACCAGAGGAGATCAGTGGAATGATACACTGTCCCCGATGACAATGTATTGCATCTCATCAATTTGATTTGCAGCAATAACAGTATTACGGAGTTGTTCTAAAAATGCCAGAAGGAAAGCTGTATTGTAAGAACATAAGGTGGCATGGTGGTGGAGGACTAAAAAATCACATGATGAGGCATGGAGACCAGAAAGTTCTGACGCATTTATGGCATTTGGCAGACGGTTTTATCCAAAGCAACTTCCATTCCTTAACTACAGGGGACAGTCTCCCTGGTTAAGGGTCCTGCTCAGGGACCTAGTGGTGGTGTGTTGAAGATATGATTTGAACCCATGACCTCTTGGTCCAGAGGCAAGTATCCTACCCACTAGGCCACCTTCACTTATAATGTAAGCTACACATTTACTGTAGAAAAGGAGATGTTCTTCATCTATGCCGTTGACAAACTGTCTGGATTACAGATGCCACTGATGGAGTCCAGACTCCATCAAAGTCAATCCAGGGTCGACAAGAATTGCACAAATTTCACTGGAAAAATTTGGTCTTCTTATTTATCCTCTCCCTCCAGCAGGTCTACCTCTACCTCGACCTCTTCCTTAATCTCAGCCTTGTGCTCTTCCATGGCCTCTGCCTCTGCCTCCACATGCTTCTCCATCATGGATGCCTCCTCTCACTCTCACTCTTCTCCTTCCTCTCATGCCCTCCTTGATTGTTGATGACAGGTTAACTCACCTGCTCCCTTTTATAGTGCCTAAACCGGATTGGTGAGTCTATTAGAACGCCCCCAGTTGTTTGTACACCTGGTGGTTGTGTTTAACCAGTTGGTTCATGGGTGTGGTGATTTGAAAGCCAGTGCTTTGAACTGGACAAGTGTGTTTAGTGATTTGCAAATCACTGCGTAAATGTGTAAAACTGACAATGTGCTGACAAATCTGGGTCTATGTTTTGCTAACTGGGTGTAAAGTTGTGCCAAATGTGGGAAAGTTTTTGTTTTACTGTTTAAGCAATCAGAAAATACTGTAATAGGCACCAGCATGCCACACAATGGCAAAACCCCATTTCTGAGCTAAGGATGAGATGATGCACTGACGTCCATCGGTTTAAACTCAACTGCTTTGATATATTAACTTCAACTCTAAGGCAAAACTAAAGAGGAACTTCAGACACCGAACATGTTTTGGCTGACTGACTACACGTTGAGGGAAATTAAATAAGTTGCTGATTAAAGCTGATTTAAAAAGATCCAGATAATGGAAAAGAATGTTCATATCATAGCTGTTTCTGTCTGGACTGCTTTTTAAAATGAAGCATAATACAGGGAAGCGGATAAGAAAGGCAACATCAGAGCAGATCATTTACATGCATCAATGTTAACGAAAGCAGGCCAAAAGCAGAAAAAGAGGTGAATTTATCATGTAAAAATGAATGACAGTTTCCTAAATGGACCTCAAGCAAGAAAATAAAATACAAGACAATCATAGAAAATGGGCACTCCAGGCTAACTCATTCTCAGAGGTAGGAGCAGTAAAACAAAGTCAACCACAGTCAGTTAAGCCTGTTTGGTACGTTAGAAACCAAATTCCGGAACCGTAGCGGAAAGAGCTCCCAGCATTTGAAATGAGCACCTGGCAGGCTTTTTTTTCTTTAAACAGAATCATGTTGTTAGAGCGTCAGGTCCTTGATGTGGTTGAAACACATCAAACAAACCAAGTTCTACTGCATACAGATGTTTTTTAGTCCTGCCTTCCATGGACTAGATCAGCACTATCCTCCTCTCGCCTTTGACATGCGTCTGCCTCACACGTTCCCTCTCCCTCTCGTAGCATACTAAACAATGAGCTAATCCAGCGGCGTTCACTGCGAGGCTTCTAAGCTGCTCTCCTGAATCCACTCCTGTCTGGAGGGTTTGCAGCTAAACACTCAGTGACAGCTGGCTCTCTTGAATCCTCTGTAGGACAACTGTAAAACAGGCCTATTTTGAGAATTGGGCCAAAATTGGCTCTCTAAAGCCATTTTCTTACATTTTGCTTAATTATTTCCTGCTTGCGGCTCAGTGAAACACACAAATGTCATCAAAAGTTTGAATTTGAAGTGCTTAAATGCTGCCATGTCGGTGTTAGTAAGCAGATAAGGAAATTCCCTGCACTTTTGTGCATACATTCCTTTTTTCTTTCATTTTTTGCATCTTGTGTTTGCTTTTTTTTTTTACTATAAAACCAAACACAAACAAGTTGGAAGACAGGAGGATTCAGATCTAAATAGCATTGATTATATAACAAACTATGAATTGTTTATGTATGTATTTATATTCAAGTAATTACATAATTATGTTCACTGTGAATCCAGCTGTAATACTTCACTGAAGGCCAGAATTTGCAAGTATTCACAACTTTTGCATAAACCTTTCATGACAATCGAATTGACCTATACAAACACAAATCAAGGTTTATGGAGGTATTGTGAATATTTAGGAATAGAGTAAACCAAGAGCACCCGTTTATAGCGAAAAACCGTGACGTTGTGATGTGGTAAAAAATGCTAAATATGTAAACCCTAAATATGCCCCCAAATATAGTCCCCAAAACATTTCATTTTAAACTCAACTTTATATATTACCCTTAAAGAAAATGTTAAGTTAAACCCGTATTTGTACTGTACAGTTTACAAGGAACTCCCGAACTCCATGCATAGCAATACAACAGTAATAGTGACAGTAATGTAACAGTCATAGAGTAGCAACTGTAGCCTTTTATGGGTTGAGTCTCACTTGTTTTGCAACTGCAGGTGCGGCAGCCGTCCTGGTCCAGCCGGAAGCCATACAGACAGTCCTTCTCGGTCAGCGTGCAGTTCTCCAGAGGACTACAGGCAGGGGGCGCCATAGTGATGTAGGTGGGCTCTAAAAAAAAAAAAGAAAAAAATGAATGCATACAATTCCCCAAGTGGAGGTGAGTCAGGCTGAGTAAGTCAACGCAAGTGTTTGTGTAAGTGTGTGTGTGTGTGTGTATGTGTGTGGTGTTCATGGTGTGTGTATGCATCTGAGAGATGAAGAAAGAAAGTGGGAGCTGTGAGGGAATGTGGAGACTCATATGGGACAAGGCTTATGAGTCATGGGAGTTGAAAGCAATTTTCCACACACCCTTCTTCTTAGCTTCTGTTAATGGCTGAGAGCAAGATGACAGAGAACACAACAACTGGAGACGGGAGGGTGGGTGAGAGAGAGCGAGACAGAGAGAAAGAGAGAGAGACAACATATGCTGAAGGCCCCTATTTATTTTCTGCTTTTCTTTTGTGCCCCTCAAACTGACATCTCATTCTAATGGGGATTCCTGGTGGTTATAATTTATTTGTTTGAATCCATTAAAAAATTATGGGTTTTTTAATACGAGCGAGTGAGCATGCTGTATATCAGTGGCGCGTGACCCCAGCTCGTGGTTTGGGTTCTGACAGTTCTGACAAGCTGCAGCGCCGTCGCTGTCATCGCCACTCTAAATCATGCCACTCTCTCGGCCCAACACTAGCACTGAGCCCATGGAGCCGGCCCACTAGTACAGCCTCAGAGAGAGGAGGAACCAGCAAATCAGCGACAAGCAGTCAAGGTCACTACCCATGAGGGGCTTTACCGGACACGTATATACAGTCAACATGTATGGCTTTCGCTACAAGGGCCGCAAATGTGGTAGGAAACAACACAGGGCTACATCCTAGAGCCCAAAGAATTAACTGGTCTGATGCAAAGAGGTTATTCTGAGGATTTTTTAAATGGTCAAAAGCCTATCTTTAATGTTTATACAGGAACTCTGAACACAAAAATTTATCATGATTAAAATAACATGTCAAATACAACGAAACTTTAGCACAAAGGTTGGTGAAAAACAAGTATAGAATTCTATATGTTTTTGTTGTATAATATTAACAGAAACCATCAAAACCACTAATTCTTAACATTTATATATTTTTATAGTTTTTGCTTGTTATACATTAAACAAATCAGTATGTCTGCTAAGATTCTGAAATTTTACTGTGATGAAGTATCATTTCAATTAATCATTAAATTGTATTCATTTTTTTTATGCAATTAATTGATAAGCTATTTTGTTCCCTAGCTTTCTATACTAGATGTAGTTTCCAACTGATGATAAGATAAGATAAACCTTTATTAGTCCTCCAAGTAGGAAACAACTCAAATAAACAAACATAATTCATCTCTGCCCTCTAAAAGTGCTCTTGTCTTGGCAAATGGGTTTCCTGCTTCCTTTTATTTACAAGAATTTGCCTCAACCCAACTGATGAAAAAGCACCGTGATGTAAATTTAACAATTACAATTGTGATCAGCTTCAATCACTGTGATGATGAGATTATTTAATCATGGCGACAGGCCTAACTGTGAACTCTTCAAATCTGTTAATAGTTTAGATATTGTCTGATAGGATTTCCTGATATATGTTGAACTCCTCTAAATCAGCACTTTAGATTAAATGAGTCATAGATGAGTCATTTTAGTGAGCCATCAAAGCGGAAAGATCAGATGTGAGCAAACTTCTTCAGTAGTAGTGACTGTGATGTGAACTCAGAACACTTGGGTTCTCCCACAAAGGTGGGAGAATCCAAATCGGCGCATCAAGAGATGACAAAGCGCTAATGTCATGGGTCTGCCATGGCCAAGAGGCAGCTGGAACATGCCAGCTATGTGGGCTGACGGTCAGAGGTCGCTTTGTTGATAATTCCCACGGGCTGTTTGTGTAGTACAGAGCGCGGCTGAAGGCTGAAGGCTGAAGAATTGCTCTTATTTTTAGGACGAGAAATTTAATTAAGTGAGATCAGATAGAGGTTGAAAATGACAAAGCTCTCTCTCTCTTTTTGTCTTTTTCCACCACTCTTTCCATCTTTTTCACGTGCGCTCTCTCCGTGTGCCCAAGGTTATTTTGTCTTCGTCGTTTATGGGCGCTTTCTTGGAGAATATATGGTTATTATGAATTTACAATGAGCTTCCTCTGAGGGTCCTGGGGCGAAGCTACAGAGTCTGTCTCTGATTCATTAAAAGAGCTGCTTTTCATTAAGACTCTATGCCCTTTCCTTGACAGAGCCTGTGTGTGTGTGTGGGCCTGGAGCAAAAACAAGGAAAATATACCACACAAATAAATTAAAGCACAGATAAAGAGATATTCTTGTGCAAATACTAAATTAGAGCCTGTCACACACACAAACACGCACAGACACACAATGGTTGATGTGTGACTCAGGTGCATAACTCAGATCCCTTGGTGTCAGCAGGTTTCACTAAACGAAGCGTGAGCCCATAGCAGCTCATCTCAGTACAAGTCTTCATTTGCTTAATTACACACCCGGCGTCTGGCGCACAACTCCCCTCGGACAGTGAGAGGGGTGTCACCTTGAGCAAAACGAGGTCTCTCAGAAATAACATTCAGGGAATTAAATGCATGAACACAGAGTGACCAGTAAAGAGCTGAAGAAGAAGCTCAGCCAGAGGCACACAGAGCAGGGCTAAAACTAGCAGGGTCCAGGGGGGCTAGGTGTAGTAAGTGACCGGACTGTCATACAAAGTCTTTGGCTTCCCAGTGGTGCCAAAAAACTCAACCCTGGCTGCTGGAACAGGCTGCTACACTGTGTTCCAGCTATGATTTGTTAGAAGCACACTGTATAGCTAGAGAAGTGAATCAGTCTCTATGTTCCCAACCTTGGCCCTGCCTTGCACTTTATTCCAACTCTAAGATACACTCTAAGGACAAAAGTATTGGGAAACACATTTTTCAGGGTTTGTGGACTAGGCCCCTTACTTCCAGTGAAGCGCAAACTTAACACTTCAGTAGACCAAGACATTTTGGACAACATTCCATTCTTCCAATGTTGTGGACACAGTTTGGGGAAGAACAGTTTCTATTCCAGCATGACTGTGTGCCCCAGTGCATAAAGCAAACTCCATAAAGACATGGTTGGATAAGTTTGGTGTGGAATAACTTGACTGGCTGCACAGAGCCCTGACCTCAACCTCAACCAACACCTTTGGGATGAACTGGAACAGAGATTGTGAGCAGACCTTCTCCTCTAACATCAGTGTCTGACCTCATAAATGCTGTACAGAATGAATGGGGACAAATTCCCATAGAAATGCCAAAATCTTGCGGAAAGCCTTTGAAGAAGAGTGGAAGCTGTTATAGCTGCAAAGAGGGGACCAACTCCATTTTAAAGTCTATGTGTTTGAAAGCAATGTTATTAAAGTCACTGTTGATTTAATGGTCAGACATGCCAATGCTTTTCTCCATATGGTGTACACGATTCAACCAATCACAGTAGGTCTGTACACTGCAGTATTTCTGAATAACCAGCAATTTAGGAAGGTTTGCCTTCCACCATACTCTCCCTTCCTAAACCCTATTGAAGATTTTTTTCAGCAAGGCAATGGAGAGTATATGGTCAAAACCTTCACACCAGGGAAAATCTCATCCAGTCAATGGGATGCAGTGTGTGATGACATAGGAGTGGAATCTTTTCATGGTTGGATTCAGCATGTCAAAGGATTCTTTCCCTGTTGCCTAGCACAGGAGACCCGTGCCTGTGATGTGGATGAACTCCTGTGGCCTGACCCGGCCCAAAGGGCTGATACTCAGGCAGAATGAACAGTTGATACAGTCACACTCCTTACTGAAAAACTCATTGTGTATTTTTTGCTGTAGGTTTTCTTGGTTACATATACACAGCTTTTCAAAACTACACAAAATAGCAAATCTCCTAAATAGAGCTTTTATTTTTCTGCATTTAATTATGTAGTGTGTAATGACGGCTGATTAGTGTCATACATTGGACGGATTTGTGTATTTTGTCTTTGGTTTTGAGTAAAGATTAGATAACTTTGCCCCAACTGTTTAATTTTACAAGACACATCAAAGGTTTTCTGAATGTAGCTTGAATGTTGAAGTTTGTGTTTACTGTTTTGAAAAAAAGAGAGAAGATTTTAGCAAATCAGAAAAAAATATAATAAGTCAGTACTAAGCCTGGGTGTGGTATGCTGTTGTCTACTGTGCTTGGAATTTGCTAAAATTTGACACAAAAATGTGCAAGGAAATGATCAATTGTGGTATCTTCATATCACTGTCAATTTTTATGCTTGTATCTGTTTGGTTGTTTTTTGTAGTGTAAAAATACATCATGATGAATTGGTTGATAGAAATGCTCCAAAAGTATTTTAAATATTTTTGTACACATTTTAATACCTAACTAAACAATGTGGCCTGTACAACCATGTTTTGTTTTCTTTTTTTAAGTAAGTTATACGCAGCAAGGAACTGTTCTCTAAAATGTTATCTGCCCAGGGATAGTAAGAATATGGTCAGGTGACTCCGAATACCAGCACTGTGCCTAGTGGACGGTAAGCATACTCTCTTATCAGCATCTTTAGAAAAAAACTATTATTACTTTCTTTTACGAAAGAATAATGCTGTTTTGTAACAGAGCAGCATTATTTTAGGTTCTATTAAGATGCTTGTCAAATTCTGAGATTTACAGTTGCTGCATGCATCCATGTTTTTGCAAGTAGGAACAATAGGACGCATTAAGACATGAAACTGGGAGTAACAGCTCAGAAATATGCGACCTCCAGGCACAATGGAGCACTACAGGGAAAACGTAGGGAAGGACTACTCTAGGAGCAGGGCTAGGAATCACTGATATAATGATATGAGCACCAGCAGTCAGAAGTGGTTTCAAAAGGTTTATGACTTTATTCTTTATTGCATGTTTCTAGCGCACAGCTTAAAAATAACACTAACAGACCTCTGTATACCTGACTGCATGAGGCTAAGCTGAGCATCATAGACTCATAAATATGTGCTCAGACAAAGAAACGTGCACAAACTTACCCACGCAGTCACCTTTACTAACATTTCCAAGAGTTTGTGTGGATGCAATTTTGAGCAACCTATCATTTCCCTCACTGCACCCTCTTTCACCTGCTCCCCAGGTGCCAGTCAATGTACAATGCTGGCAGCCAAAGCTGTGAAAAGGCTTTTCTGAGACACAACCACCTCCCAAAGCATGCTGCACAAACACAAACACACACACATACATGCACACATGTAAAATGAACAAGGGGGAATGGACAAAGAGTTCTGTAGTCCTTGCCAACAGGTAGGGCTATTTTTAAAAGACATCTGTCTAGAGGGAGAGTAGACATCGTTAGGGTCCTGCTTTATTTCCTCCCGCCCCGTGCTTTAATGGGGCCACAAATGGCAGTCCTACATGTGTAGGGGGGCTTAAAGTGAACTGGCTGTCCCCTCCTCCATTCTCAGCACTCTATTTTGGAATCACAATGAATCGGCTGAGCCAGCTATGGCACTGGAGATAGATAGATAGATAAATAAATAAATAAATACGAACAGCAAGGTCAGAAGGGCACGGTGTTGCATGGCGCATTCAATATGAAGGTAACGTAATACAGCGCACGCCCTGCAAATCAATACACCCTCTCTCCATAAGAATGCTTTTCCAGAGCACACAGCGAGAGTGCACTGGCCTGAGCCCAGAGTGGTGAATATACTTCTTAAATGCAGTGAGGGCTATCATTATTTAAACAACTGTCTTTAGCACACAGCCACACAGAGGGATATATCCAAATGCACATTGTCTTACAGTGAAGTATAGGTTGGTTCTTATCAATTACTGAGCCAGGGAGGCTCCTAAAGGGCTGAGCACCATCACACTGTAAAAGTGTAAAAACACACTGTATTTCCCTAAGCTTCCGCAGAGCAAAGTGATGAGCAGCAGCCAGACACATTTCCCTTTGATCCAAATCAGCCAGAGGGAGAGAGAGACAGAGCGAGAGGGGAGAGAGAGAAGTGATACCAAGAAAGGCCAAAAAAAAGAGAGAAAGAAAAGTAAAAAAAGAAGAAACTGTGAAAGCGAAAACAAAGGACTGAAAGAGAGATGGAGAAAGAGACAGCAAGAGAGAGAAAGACAGAAAGAAGAGCAAGAGTGAGACAGAATGAGAACAACAGTGGGAAAACTAGATAAGGAGGACGGTGAGAGAGAGAGAGAGAGAGAGAGAAAATGAGACAGAGAGACAGTGATAGAAGAAGTGATAGAGAAAAGGCAGAGAGAAAAGGAGGGAGATAGGGAGAGAGATTAAGAGAGAGTGGGTAAGGAAGAAAAAGAAGTGTATGAGGGACTAGATTAGAATGCAGTTCCAGTAGTGTATGGAATATTCTATGGTGCGATGGGGCTCCACCTGCCTGCCAGTCTGGCTGTGTCAAAGAAAGAAGTATACATGCTTACACACTCTGCAGCCCGTCAGACCCACACCTCTAATTGCTTCATGAAAAGACAGCCACATAGAAGATTAATTGAAAGCAGGGTGCTAAAAGAGAGGAGGGGATCAGAGAGAGAGACAGAGACAGAGACAGAGACAGTGACAGAGACAGTGAGGCAGACAGACAGGGAAAAAGAGAAAGATAGAGAGAGAGACAGAGATAGAGGGACAGAGAGACAAAGAAAAGGAGAGAGAGAGAGAATGTGAGAGAGACAGAGAGACAGAGAGAGACTGCACTGTCCTTGGATAGGAAGCCTGGAGGCATGCTGCTATTTTCTTTCGTTCATCCTCCTCTCCTCTATTGCTCTTCCATCCTTCCTTCCTCTGCAATTTTTCAGCAGAGCTGCCAGGGTCAAATGACCCGGGGCCATGTGGTGCTCTTATTGGACTCTTTGCATTCTGATTATAATGGGAGGTTATGAACAGACAGGAATATGTCTGATGTGGCCTGCGCAGTGTGATATTCATTTTCCAACTCTTTTTTTTCCCCTTGCTGATGTATTGATCTGTAGAGAGGCGAGCTGCACTGGCGTGGATGTTTAATTGGAAGCAGGCCTGAGGAGAACAGAGCAGAGCAGACAGACAGCAACCCCATTACACCTTCCCACAGATACTTCAGCACTGATAATCACACCAAACAAAGCGCTAGAGGAGGTTTAGACGCAGCATCATATAGACCAAAACTGAACCATTACACTCCTTATTACTGTTTACTGCCTCAGCACACATTTTCCAACGACATTAGGCCAATACCTTTCGATCTCAAGTACTAGGAACTCCAGGTAGTGCTCTGATTTGTTTGAACATTTAAAGCACCTCAGAGACTTGGCAACAGACTGAAGCCAGATCCATGAGGACATTTTGGTATCTGTCAAAAACCTCCAGCCAGCAATTTAAATGAGTGATGGCAATGCACTAAAATTACAATTCACTGAAAAACGTTCAGCAGAATCTGCTCTAAAGTAACAACCTTGATGAAAACCATGCCTTGATACAGAGTGTGAAATATACAACGTAACTTCCAGTAGCTTCCCTTCTAGCATTATACTTGTCTGAATGAGTTTCTTTCTCTTAGTGAGTGGAGTTCAACTCAATCACTCATAGCTTTATTAGGCCGACTACTCTCCACAAAGTAGACGCCACTAGAACTCAAGCGACTGTTGTCTGCTTAATTGAAAGCGAGGAATCCACATCAGCAGGAAGATGAATCAGAAAGTACAGCGTGAAAACTATTCACTATTACAGGGAACAATAACAGGTGTTGTGGAGATGACCACAGGCTACAAACGCACCAGAGGTGCTTTATATTTATAACACATTGTATTTTGTTTTTAATTGATAATAAAAAATGATAACAATGGCGAGCAGACTATGTTCCGAGCGTGCATTCAATTCTTTGAGAAATCCCAGAGGCACTATGGATGTGCAGAGTGAAGCTGCTGAGAATTCAGATAGCATGCAATGCTGATACCAAATCTATATCCTCTAGCTAGAGCTGAGAGAAGATGTCTCCGTTTCTCTGGCTTCAGCCAATACTGAAAGACATTTATCATCTGACATAACTGCCAGTCATTCGTCAACTGCTTCTTCTTGCTTGTGTGCGTGTGTGTGTGTGTGTATCCATGTCTAAATACAGCCTACCGAGCCCTGCTACACCATAAGTCACAATAAAAATGCAAACTCAGGCAGCATTCCCAAATGTCTATGAGAAAATCCATACTAGAGTCTGCTTAATGAAAGCTTAAAATTACAAAACAATGTGAAGCTCTCACCCATGGCCCGCATTCAGCAGTCAGGTGAGATCACTGCAGCATGAGAGTGTTTACCTCTACAGGCCGGACTGCGTAATGGCTATAGTTTATTAAGTACAGCTACCCGGTCTTTACCCACTGGACATTTTAACAGATACTCCTACAATACACACCAATGTATATGCAGCTTAAAGTAGCATCCACATGAATGCCAAGACCTAAGGTTCCCCAGAGGAACATTGCCCAGACAATCACACAGCCTCCACTGGCTTGTCCTCTTTCCATAATGCATTGCTCCCACACCCAGCCATCCACATGATGTAAAAGAAAACGTGACTCATTGTTCCATTGTTCCATGTTCCAGTACTGATGCTCTCATGACTGTTGTAGGCCCTTTTGTGGACAGGGGGCAGCTTGTGCACTCCGACTGATCACAGAAAGTGTTCTGACACTGTTTCTATCATACCAGCATTATGTTCTACAGTGATTCTTCTGTGGGATCAGACAAGACAGGCTTGTCTTCGCTCCCCACACGCATCAGTGAGCTTTGGGCATGCATGACCATGTCAGTGGTTCACCAGTTATCTTTCCGTGGATCACTTTTGTTAAATACTAACTACTTCATAATGGGCCGATAATGCATACCGCCCCAGACCTGCCACTCTTCTCGCCGTCACAATTTAGCACTTGTCACAGTCACGCAGATCCTCCTTCATTTTTCCTGCTTCCGACACATCAACTTCAACAACTGACTGTTCAATTGCAGCAAACACGTCCCACCCCTTGACAGGTGCCATCATAACAAGATAATCAATGTTATTCACTTCACCTGTAAGTGGTAATAATGTTATGGCTGATCACATAGGTGGCTGAAGAATGTGTGCAGTAACAGAAGTAGCACCTGTAAAGTGTACCAACATGGTCGGTGCACCTGATGGCCCATGGTCATTGTGCAAGATAAGATGTAGAATATAAACTGATACACTTAAGTATTAATAAAATCAATGAAGGTCAATGGCCCTGCTTATAGGTATGATGAGCAACAACATGGCTATAGTAAGAAACACTGGCATAAAAAATTATATACAACTAATAAAAAACATTAAATAATAAAATTTAAGTTAAACAATAATATTGCAGTTTAAAGGGTTAATATCTAAAAACATTCCACAGAAAGTAAACACACGCTGGACTTGGTGAGACCTAGTAACGAATGACCCACATACAAACATACAGACACACACACACACACACACACACACACACACACACACACACACACTGACCTACAAACAAAGCCAAAGTGTGCTAGGAACAACGAAACAGAAACAGAGGGA